>OZ023323.1:17709914-17897414 GCA_964007375.1 Ophion obscuratus
ATGAATTTCATTTCGAATTTCGAAACACCTCTGATAGCTCCGAAATGATAAAAAAGGCTTCTCATTGCGAGCCACCGTTTGTGCATTTGCTACTTGTAAACAGTTTTCTGATTATTTTTCTTGGTGTTATGATTTAAAAAATAAGTCATAAAGTGTACATTAACAAAAAAGGAAGTAAAACTAATTATGTAACGCGTAGAAGAAGCAAAATTTAAGCAAATTTGAATCGCGTTTTTTTCGAAATGTCGTTTTTGAAATTGGCAGGCAGTAGATCTCAAATAATTTCTATCCGATTGACTTAAAATTTTAACTGCACCTTCTCAAATAGATTGTCCACCGAAGTACGAACGGTTTTTATGGTTACTTTACAATTACGGTTTATTATAAACAAATTACGATCGATTTTTTCGGTGACAATTCCATTTTTTCTTCGATGTAATGCCACATTCGCAAAAATCAATATTTTTTTATATCGCTGTGTACTTCTGTGACAAAATTCATGTTGATTATTTTTTCTTAAAATCATTTTCATCCAGAAGTTCATCCCTTCCACTGCGTGCCGATTTGTACCTTGAAAAAAATGGTCTTGGTCCGAAGTGCTGTACGCCGCCATTTTGGTTTAAAAATAAATTAAAAAATTGTTGACCTTAGTATATAATGAACAAACGGTTAAAAGGATTTTTTAATTGGCTTTATAGTTACGTAAAAAAAATCCAGACAATTTTCATTTTTACATTTCAAACAGATATTGCCCCTTAAATATTTCTCGTCGCCTCTCCTGTATATTTGGAAACAATCCATCAAGTGGTTCTCGAGATATTGTGTCCACCCAGTTAGAAAGCAGTGTTTAAAAAATAAAACGTGTTAAAAGTTTGAAGTATGGTGCAGCTACCGCTCGCCCTGCCGACTGTTAGTAGCTGTGCTCATTCAATTTTCGGAATATTTCAGAGAATGCAGCCAAAAGGTGATGCTATGAAATGACGGTAGAGATAAATAAATAAAACACGTATTTGAATACATTTAAAAAAATGCATTTATGGATACTTACACAATTATATGTATATATGTATACCTTTTTATTGAAATGTTTGTACATTTAAAGTGATATGTTTATACATTTATATTGATATATTTATATAGGGTGCCTCAAAATGATCTGACTGAAGTTTTAATATAAGGAACAAACATAGAGGTTATGTGTGGAACACAATATTCGATAAATAGCCGCCTCGCCCCTGTTTGCAAGCGTTCACTCCTTCATAATTGCGGACTATTTTCATTAATAGGGCAGCCCATTGCTTCCTTGAGCTCCAGAATGGTTTGTGGATCATTGGTATACACTTTTTCTTTCAGAAAACTCCAAAGAAAGAAGTCCAATGGTATCAAATCGCACGATCTTGGTGGCCAACTCACATCGCCATGGCACGAGATAACACGACCATGAAACTTCATCTACAATAATTATGCAGTAACAATGCAGAAAATAACCATTTTCATGCGTTGCTCGATCGTGTAATTTAGGCTCCAGTCTATCGAGTTTAGCCTCCAAGCAAAAAAATGG
Source organism: Ophion obscuratus (assembly GCA_964007375.1). Lineage (NCBI taxonomy): Eukaryota > Metazoa > Arthropoda > Insecta > Hymenoptera > Ichneumonidae > Ophion > Ophion obscuratus. Next base: position 17,711,476 of record OZ023323.1, read on the forward strand.
CGCGCAATTTAAAATGTCAGGTCATTTTGAGACATCCTTTACATTTGTATTTATATATATATATATATATATATATATATATATATATATATATATATATATATATATATATATATATATATATATAGAGAGAGAGAGAGAGAGAGAGAGAGAGAGAGAGAGAGAGAGAGAGAGAGAGAGAGAGAGAGAGAGAGAGAGAGAGAGAGAGAGAGAGAGAGAGAGAGATACGTGATCATTTGTTTATGCATTTAATTTATATATTTATACATTTTTTTCAAATAAATTGGTGAATCGAATTCTTATTTGGAGCGATGATTTTTGAGGTTTGACCATCGCTGTTGTACACTTTTTAGCATTTGCAACGCCCGTTTCGAATAAAATGTCGACCACCAGAGAGATCGCCAAAGAGCTATAATATTTATATGACCGAATAACCACGAGGCAACAATCTTTTCTTCGCGTGAAAGGTTAGCGAGGATCCTCGGTTCTCCACTTTACAAGCTTTCACATACTCACACACACACACACCCATACATGTCAGCCATCGAGAGGCGTGCATGCTGCGATTTGCGTTATCATTTTTAATTTTGCTCCATCTATTTTTCTCGAAATCGATCTACTGCAACTTCCGAAAACGTCAAAGTTGAACTTCCATAGGCCATATCGACGTCCGAAAAAAAACTATCCTTCAATATTACTGAAAGCGAATCGTTCGACCAGTCGAGATCCGCATTTGGCCGAGACGAGGGAGAATTTGTTTTCGCCCGCGCGTCACAGCCACCAGTGAAAGGGACTTCGTCTCGTGACTTCATCGATCGAGGAAAAAAAAAGCAACGTGAAATAATTTGGTCGGATGACAGAATCACGGCAGTCGTCGAACTCCATCGGGGATCCGGAAACCGCCATCTTCTCTCCGCTCTTTCCACCAAGTTCTTAGTTTCTTAGTCCGAAGTAACTTCGGACACTTGTTTCATGTAAATATATAAATATATAAAAATATATCAGCCTACGAGTATTTTGTGCCCTGGTTAAGAGAAGGAAGGAGGAGGAGAGAGAGAGAGAGAGAGAGAGAGAGAGAGAGAGAGAGAGAGAGAGAGAGAGAGAGAGGAAAAAGATGAAGGTGGCTAACGGTAAAAGCGACGAGTGTTATAACCTTATAGGCCAGTTGGAAAAGGCCCAGACAGAGATGTAGAGAGAGAGAGAAAGAGAGAGGGAGAGCGCGAAAGATCGAAAGGCTAGAGTGGAAAAAGACACGTGATAAAAAGACTCAGACATCCACCGACCGCGACCACTCGATTTTTTCGTAATTTTTTTTTTCCTCACGACATGTGATACGTACTGGATGTATGTAAATCAAAAACCGCGCATGCTTCCCCGATCACACCAAGAGCACGTGTGTCGCACCGATCTTTTGCGCATGCGCAATACATCCCGTCCGAGAGTAAGAGAGAGAGGAAGCTACCAGTCGGAGATAACTATACATCGTGCACCCCCGTACTGTAACGATCGCCTGACCAAAAAACCACATCACCCGATAAGCGTGTTTCTTTCAACATTATCGTTGTTATTATTACTCTCGATACGCCGTGATTATAAATCCTTAGTACTGTTGGGGACGCAGACCAGGATCCGGATAGCTCGTAACTGATCATGGCAATCGAGGTTAAACTTATACATGCGTGAAAAACCATTTTCACAATCGCTCGATTTCCTTGTCGGTGAGGGACGAAAGCGATCTTTTTTTCTAAGCGCAAAACATCAGGTGGGTAAATAAAAGTAAAAAAAGAAAAATCGGATTCTTCGATGTTTGGGATGCTGCGAGGTTAGTTGCATTTTGTTATCAAGGAATACTTTTATTTATAAGGATCATATTTCCAAGCTATTTATTTTACAGAAAGGGACACCACAGAGATGTTGTGGATAGTTCACAGGAGAGCATAAAATGTTACAACCCGTGCAATAAATTGTCATAGGTATCCAATTGGATTTACATACTTGTCCCTAGCTGATGGGGATCCAATAGATCATTGCATTGAATCCCTATACTAAAACGTCAAACTCGTACATTGGATTTTAATCGGGATTTTCCATTGAAATTGAATGTACAAATCCAATTAGAATCCCGAACGATTTTCCCATTATCGAATTGAATTCGATACGATTGTTCGTGGATCCGATCGCATTTGGTACGTTAAATTTTCTAGACAAAGTTGATGGATCTTGAAAGAGTATAAATCTTATCTTAAGGTGGGACACCACTGTGACGTGTAAAAAAATTGATTTTTTTCGCATTTTCTCAAAGTATACGTATTTACGAATGTGCGAAAAAAAACAAACCTAAAATATTGGAAATTGACGTATTTACAGGCGATTTAATGAGGGCAGGTAGCGCAACGATTTACGTATACTACAACTTTCTATCGCGTTTTTCTCGGACCGACTTTTTTCAACCTGGCCGGAATCATAACTCTAGCTATAATTGTCCGATTTTCAATTTAAAAAAGACCAAAATTTCCGTAATTGCAGTAGCTATCGTTGTACGGAGCCGTTTTTTTTTAAATTTACTTTCTTTGAAGCCCACGAACGTAAGTAATAATTTGCCCAATGTTCCACTTTTTCGAACACCCGCCATTTTGTGATTTTTCAGTTTCGAAACATGGCTACGTACAAGGATAACTACTATATTTATATAGATAACAACACTGTTTTATTTTTATTTTGCAGACCAACCATTGTCAATTTATCGATCCGGTCATTGGACTACATTTTTTATACAGAGTTTTTATACACTACAGTTTTTATACATTATACCTTAATAACGCTGTGAATTTTTTATTTTTTCAAATGATAATTTACACGAAATAAGTTCAATATATATTTAATGACATGCGTTTTTTCTCCAAATCCCAAAAAAATAATCTAGTGGATAAAAATTTCAGAAATAACGTCCGTTTTTCGGCCCGTCACAATGGTGTCCTCCTTTAGGGCGTCTTTTCACTTTACAATTTTCGAACAATCGATTTTTTTGTCACATTTTTCGACAGTATACATACCCAAAAGTGCCATACTAAAATTTTATGAAGATCGGAGGAGTCTAACTGTATTTTTGTGTGGCCTTTACTTTACTACCTGAGCACGTTCATCTGCTTGTTAAAAACTTTAAACGCGTTTTTCTCGAAACAAGGTTTTTCGGGGGCTTGTTGAAAAAATCTTCGAAACTACTGACCCGATCCTTATGAAATTTTAACCACATATTCTTTACAACTATAGCTATAGCGCATATCAAGGCTTTTTTAACATTTTGATATTGACTATTTTTTTGCAAAAAACGGTGAAGAAAAAACGTTTTTGTTTTTTTCGAAAAACGCCCGCCATTTTGTTATTTTTGCAAATATAAAAAAACGTGCGATGTGCACTATAGCCATTAACATACTGAATCTAAAACCGTTTGATTTTTTTGTTTCGGATGATCCATCTTCTCGATTTCGTCAACAGTGCAGACCCATAATTTTTTAGGACATTTTTTTAACTACCATTTTCGTCTATAAATAGTGACTAAAATAAATATATTTTTTATTCATTTATTATTATTATTATTATTATTGTTATATAAGGAATCGTGACAGGCAGCAACTCCAAGACGCCTCTGTGAATCTCGATCAACATGTAATTTTCGTATCATAATCTCTGCCGAGTTATGGGTCTTTGCAACCAGTATTTATTTAATGCACCCGCGCAGCATTTCACCAATTATGTTCTGCGGAAGTAAAGGGGTTATATAAAGTCAGGAGGCCCAAAAAGATCGATTTTCAAGAATTTTTCTTGAGAAGACCTTTAAATCTATTAACGTAAAAAATTGTACATATGCTATAGTAACTTTTAACTGTATTTCAATATTTTTTATTTGTAAGAATCATTATTTTGAAAGCTGCTATAACTGATCTCCGGGAGCACCTCTGAAAGAAGGCGTCTTGCGGTGAGCACGATATCTGTAGACTGAAGCATCTAAAATGATGAAAAAAAAAACCAAAAATATTTCGTTAATATAATGGATTATCTTGTAATGGATCGACGGAATGAGTAAAATAATAATTTTTTACAAAATGGTGGCTTCTAAGAAAATCGATTTTTGACAAAAATTCAGGCCTCGAATTGTTTAGAAAATAGAAAATATTTATCAGTTTTTAAAAACCTTCGATTAATTACTTAAAAATATACTTGAAAAGATTGTGTTAAACTTTGAGACTAATCTGTCAGCCGTTTCCAAGAAATCTTGCTCACCAATTTTAAAAACACAGTTTTGACAAAAACGCGTTTAAAGCATCTGGCCACTATGTAATTTTTTTCTTTATTTTTTTATTAATTTTTAAAAAATAAACCCTGAACAGTTAAGAACAATTTAAGCCATATTACGTATTGAAAAACGCAAAATTGACCAAGTTACAGTTATTTTTCGGCAGGAAGGTTGAGCCACTGCGGGCGGTCGACCGTGCGGTTCGATCCGTGATTATAACTCGCACGGTTTAGCTCACGCAGCTGTCCTGCGTTATCTCGGAACTACATTTTTTGAACTGGTACTATCGAAATATCGTAAGCTATCGGTCCGATTGCTTTCCAATTTTCACACAATACTTTTAGATACATTATCTAAAATGTCACGTAGGATTTTAGCGATAACTTGATTAGTTTTTGTTTTATTATTGGTTTTGCTCGAAAAATTTCAATGAAAAGTACAAATTTTTTCTTCGGCTCACCATCATTTTTTTGATGATCGAAAAAAAAACTGCTACGCTACATTGTAGCGACACTACTCACGAATGAGCTGATTTTTTTTCAGATGTGACATGACCGGTTCTGGGACAACGACCGCGCGTATCGTGCGGAGGACCTCCGCGGCAATGTGCATAACGGCGCCATTTTTAAATATTTTGAACGGAAATTTATTAACGTTATTCTTAAAGCTCATTCTGACGTAGTGTAAAAAAATAAAAATATTCCGGCCCATACTTTCGAGTTTATTCTTTTTTTTTAGATATACCCATTTTTTGATCGGCCAAGGTGGCCAGACGCCTTAAACTTTCAAAAGCACTTTCGAACGATCTCACACGTAATTACAAATGTGCGTGTAACTTCGAGAATATTCCGGATCGACAAGAAATTTTCTGTGTGTATACGTAAATATATGTACATTACGAAAAAAATAATAAAAAAAATCGATTTGTCGAAAATTTTAACTGTATATAACCCCTTAAGAACTCGAGGATAGTCGACGGGCACCGTCGTTGTCGTCACGTGGAATCGCTTTTTTCTCTCGCAAAAATGTGCACACACACACACACATATCTATATACAGGGCGTCCAATAGGAAGTTGCTAGAACTAAATAAGTGTCTCTTCCCTCTATGAATTCAATAGGGGTTCCTTTTTCTAAGGCGCATACCTGAGGCCCCGCAGTTTTATTCCAGCCGTGGTCGAAGCAAGTACGCGCGCGTCAAAATGAGTGAGCTCACCACGGAAGAAAAAGTATATCTTATCGAGTGCTTCTTCTCGAGGGGAAAAATTTATAGTAATGCGTATAGAGGGTTTCGTACTAAGTTTGAAACTCATAGAGTTGCCAGCGAAAACACTCTGAAAAGGTAAGAATTTAATATTTGTTCATATTCATCTATCACACAACTTGTGTTTCAATTCAATTAAACTGCATTGAAGTAATTTTACGTTAATTTTTGTAGGATAATCGATAACTTCGTGAAGTATGGTACACTCCAGGATCGTAGACACGAGTTGCCAGGTCCATCTGTTACGGTGACTACACCAGAGAAGATCAACGAAGTTGAGAATTATTTCAAACAAAATCCAAATGGTTCGATTCGGAAAGCTGCTCAAGCATTAAAAATAACCAAATCATCATTACACAACATATTGAAATATTTTTTAAAGTTTCATCCGTATAAAATAAGCACTCATCAATTGTGAACTGAACATGCCATGACGAAACGCATCGAATTTTGTAACACTATTACGGGAATGTTTGAAGCCGAAGAACTTAATGAGAAATTGATTATTTATTCCGATGAAGCATATTTTTGGATGAATATGTAAGCAAACAAGCAAAATTACCGGTTTTGGGGAACGGAAAATCCCAACATATCGCTAGCAAAGTCCCTTCATCCACAGAAAATAACGGCATGGGCAGCGATTTCAGTAAAAGGAATTTATTTGCAATTCTTGGAATCTACGGTAACAGGAGAGAGTTACAAACAGCTTTTGGAAAGGAAATTCTTCCCTTATGCAAACAAGAGGGGACTGGTTAAAAATGTTTACTTCATGCAAGATGGAGCGACGCCGCACCGGACTCATGAGGTGTTCGAAGCTATTCATCGCGTATATGGGACTCGAGTAATCGGTCTGGAGTACCCTAAATTTGCTCAAGGCGGACTAGAATGGCCTCCGTACTCACGGGACCTGAACCCTTGTGATTTTTTCTTGTGGGGTTACATTGAAGATCATTGTTACGCTAAAAACCCCAGCACAGTAGAAGAACTGATCGCGGCCATCCAGGACGTGGTTCACGGCATTACGAACGATATGTTGGACACCGTTTTTCACAGTTTTCAAAAGAGAATCGATTTTTGTGCACAATCTAACGGTTCGCACTTCGAAAATATCTATCATTAATCACTGTTCTTTTTCTTTATTTTTATAAGATGTAATAAATCGACATAAAAAATATTCGACTGGGTTTTATTTATGTGCGTTTAAAACTGCAGAGTTTCCTCTATTTAAAGCAATTTGGCTTTCCTGATTCTGTGTACGTGGTTTAAAATGGCAGTCGATTAGTTTCATCAACTTCCTATTGGACACCCTGTATATATATAATCGAACCTCGATATACCGAAGATTTGTCCATTCCCATCCGCTAGACACTCGAAACCTTGATACAACAACATAATAATATACATTCTGCTCTAAGTGCTAATTTCTTGCAAACATTGCACTAATTCAAATATTTCTTTCTTTCTTTCTTTAAAAATATCCTTATATTCATAGTACAACAATATTTGTTGACAGAACATTTTAAGGAACATGATCTCAATCATGACGAAACCTCACTATAACGAAAACTCGATATAACGAATTTCTCCAGAGATTCGTTATATCGAGGTTCGACTGTATATAAGCACACACCCGAATATACACATCAAACATGGTGTTGAAGTCTACCTCGTTGGAATGCAACGGAAATTCGTATTCATTTTTTCATTACTTCATTTTCTCTACTATATAAATTTCTCTTTTGCAATTTTATGTTATGGATCCTTTATGAGGATCTCCGAAAATATTTCAATGACGTTTGCAGGCTGAATGTGCAGCAACGAAATAATTAGGCAACAGAAAAAAAGAATTTGTTGCATTCCAACGATGCAAACTTCAATGCCATGCATCCATGCAGCGCAGAATGCACTTTATTCCGAGGGAAAATACTTTCAGGTACAACAATTAGACACGTTGGCCTTTTATCGCAGCCGTATATAATACATTTATGGAGCAGCAAATCTAATAAAATAAAGATAAAAAATAATACGTTGTAAGCGGAAGTGAGGATTGTGCAACAATAATTAAACGTATATCCCGACTTTTCTCATGCAGCAATTTATCATGTCAAGTGTGATGATGAAGGAACGTTGAGTTTTTCCTTTTTCCATATCCTCAAATGAACTTTCTCCCGGTGTAATTAGAATACATTCGGAGGCCATTAGAACATTAATTGATCGTTCATTTTTTATCGTCATCGTAAGCGCATTTTAGCGGGGTCCTAAAAATGCCTCTTCGCTTCTCGGGTCAATAGCACAGACGAGAATCGTTCGGTCATATTCCTACAACACACTTTCACGTTGTAAATGGAATTTGTACAATGAATATAAAAGGCGATATAAAAGATAGTCGAATGATGATTCGAAGAATTATTGCGTAGTTCGTTGGCATAATTGTTGCTTAAATAGAGCGAGGTGCGGAGGGGAGGAAATATTAAGGGGCTTTTACCAAGAGGCCCGAAAAATGGCCAATTAAAAAAAAAAATTCTGACAAAAAATGGAATTTCTTCTGGCAAACGATTGGTGAAAAAACGCATTTTTTTTAACACAAAGGGACATATATTGAGAGCTTTTAAAAAAATCACCAAAAATACAGAAAAGGAACAAAAACATGGTCGCCGGCAGATGATGAAATTTTTGTTCGGGACGTTTCGCGGTGGACACTCACCAGCTTAAGCGGTCCATCAGAAATCGAAAAACCAAACGGGTTATTCAAGTTAACAATAAATACGAGTCGTTGACGATCGTCGATTTTTTTAAATCATTTTTTTTTTAACAACTTGGCGACGAATTGAAAGTCGATCATACAAAATCTATGAAAAAGTTGTCGTTCTTACGTAAGTATTATGATTACGAAGAACGATTTAACAAAAGTAAGGTCGTCAACGACCTTTAAAGAAGATCTGTTTGAATTATTCTTTCAATTTTTTTTACTGGCTTAAATGACGTGAAAACATCTCAAGAATAACATTCATTAATATTTCTTGACGAACATTTTTTAAAAGACTTGTAAACGCTGAATTTCTAAATACCTCTGATAGCTCCGAAATAATAAATTCGGCTTCTCATTGCGAGCCACTGTTTGTGCATTTGCTACTTGTAAACAGTTTTCTGATTATTTTCCTTGGTGTTATGATTTAAAAAACAAGTTATAAAGTGTATATTAACAAAAAAGGAAGTAAAACTAATTATGTAACGCGTAGAAGAAGCAAAATTCAAGAAAATTTAAATCGCGTTTTTTTCGAAATCTTTTTTTTTTTTAATTGGCAGGCATTAGAGCTCACACAATTTCTATCAGATTGACTTGAAATTTTAACTACACCTTCTCAAATAGATTGTCCACCGAAGTACATACGGTTTTTATGGTTACTTTACAATTACAGTTTATTATAAACAAATTACGATCGATTTTTTCGGTGACAATTCCATTTTTTGTTCGATGTAATGCCACATTCGCAAAAATCAATATTTTTTTATATCGCTGTGTACTTCTGTGACAAAATATTTTTTCTTAAAATCATTTTCATCCAGAAGTTCATCCCTTCCACTGCGTGCCGATTTGTACCTTGAAAAAAATGGTCTTGGTCGGAAGTGCTGTACGCCGCCATTTTGGTTTAAAAATAAATTAAAAAATGGTTAACCTCAATATATAATGAACAAATGGTTAAACGGATTTTTTAATTGGCTTTATAGTTACGTAAAAAAAATCCAGACAATTTTCTTTTTTACACTTCAAACAGATATTACCCCTTAAATATTTCTCGTCGCCTCTCCTGTATATTTGGAAACAATCCATCAAGTGGTTTTCGAGATGTCATGTCCACCCAGTTAGAAAGCAGTGTTTAAAAAATAAAACGTGTTAAAAGTTTGAAGTATGGTGCAGCTACCGCTCGCCCTGCCGACTGTTAGTAGCTGTGGCTAATTCAATTTTCGAAATATTTCAGAGAATGCAGCCAAAAGGTGATACTATCGAATGAGAATATTTTTGGAAAATGCAATTTCTTGACCCGTCTAGGTAGATGTAGCCTAGGGTGGCACAATTTTGAGCTCTATTTTTTCCCCATTTTCTCACCATCTTCTTAAATTTTAAATTATCTTCTTTAAAGAAAAAAAAAATTATCGCGCAAACTGTGAGCGGTCCAAAAATATTTAGAGGTCGCTCAAGCCTCACAAAAATTCAAATTTTCATTAAGAAAACCATTTTTTTTTCGTCAACTCCTCACCCATGAATTTAACTCTTTATAATTTTTTAGTTAATTTCGCGAAAGCTCCAGCTGGCCAATCAATATTTAGTTGTCACTCACGGTTTTCGAAATTCAGAATTTCCGCCAAAAAATAAATCTCGCATGGACTATAATTGCTCGTAACATAAAAACAAAATAAACAGCGAAGTGTTACATTTTCTAAATAATTTATTATAATATATGTGACGATATGTGTTATTATGTATTATTTAATTATGGCGTCGCTCGTCACAGAGTACAGCTACGATTGGTCCGCAGTTTCACTAACGAGACCAACTGTGGGATGCATTACGATGCGCGGAAACCAGCTGCCATTTCAGTTTTACGAATAATACGACCTATAATTTTGTTTACGGCCAAGTGCTTTAAAGAATTATTTTATGAGAACAAAGATTATAATTCTTGGATTGGAAGTGCGAGGTAAATTTGAAAAATCTGTTTCTAAAGGAAACAGGATTAATTATTTTGAAAATTTTACAAAGCTCAGAAGCGTAGAAATAAATTGGCAAAAATTGGAAATTTCGAAGTTCTTGAGCGACCACCAAATATTCACTGGCCGACTAGAGCTTTCGCGAGATTAATTTGAAAATTATAAAGCGTAAAATTCATGGGTGAGAAATAGCCGAAAAAAAAATCAATTTTTCAATGAAAATTCGATTTTTTGCGAGGCTTAAGCGACCGCTAAATATTTTTTACCCGCTTGCAGCTTTTGCGACAATTTTTGCTTTCTTTAAGGGATAACACCACTCTAGGATTTTGGAAATATCATTTTTTGGCTTAAAAAATACTTTGGGGTCATAAAAACAATATGCAATTGGTCCTGTCGCGATTTTTTTTAAAGGTTTCAATTATCGATTTCGTCGCAGCGCTTCGGACGTCTTTCAGGCGCCTCGTACAACTTTAAACGCGTCTTTGGCGAAACCACTTTTTTCACACTGGAGGGGACAGATTACTCGATCACCTTTGTATCGATCGATTTAAAATTTTAATAGTAGCTTCACAATTACATTCTCTATGGGAGAACGTAGCCGTTTTTTGATTAAATGTAAACTATTTTTTTATATTTGCGTTTTTTCCATATTTTTCTATATTTTCTATATTTCTATAGTATTTTCTATAATTTTCTATATTTTTATATTTGATTAAATGTAAACTATTTTTTTATAAACAATTTACTGCTCATTTTTGGGCAAAAAATCGATTAATTTCTTTCGAAGTGCGCCATTTTTTCAAAATTCGATTAAAAAAAGCCCTACGTAGTCCCATAGCTAATAATACATAGATTATATTTGTTTTTTGGTTTTTGTTCCAGGTCTTATACTTTACGAGAACACCGTCCTACCGTGAAGCTATTTGTAAAAAAAAACACGTTTTTCAAGACGGGCTCTGTCGCCGCAATTTTGTATAAAAATTATAATAAATTTTTTAAAATACTTTAATATATGTTAAGGGGCTGTACCGGTGTGACACTTTTAAAAAATCGTTTTTTTTCCCTTTTTCGACAGTTTATACTTTCAAGAATATCGTGATCATTCATATAATTTATATCAATATAATTTTATATTGCAAAAATCGATAGTTAAATCTTTAAACGCGTTTCGCTCGAAATGAGATTTTTCAAATTTGCTGACATTTTAACTCAAAGAGCAATTATCCGATTGACTTGAAATGTGAACTGAGTACTTTTGAATATATATACTCTACAATGACGTAGGATATTTTTGATTAGATGAAAATTGACGATTTGGCATTGAAAAAAACGACCATTTTATAGGCAAGAAAACAGACTTTTTTCATAACTACGCCATTTTGTTAGATTTTAATATTTTTCGAAAATCCTTCGTCATTGTACAGGAAATACCTTGGAGTTTGACGACATTTTTTCCTTTTTCGGTTTCAGCTACTCAATCGGCCGGAATCGTGTCAGCAGTGGAGGAACTTTTTTTTGGCGCCTCCGAAGGCAGCGCATAAGTCGCTTGGATCTCAATATTTTTCTATGAAAAAATTATGTAATATAGGTCAAATATAGCCGAATATATTCTTAATTATCCGAAAAATTTCATTGAGTACTTTTCTTCCAAAAAATTCCCAAAAATCACCCAAATTTTCAGCGTTCACACTGGCATAGCCCCTTAAATAAACCCATTCAAAAGAAATCCTATTCCTTATTTCATCCTTCCAAAATAAATATTCAAAGTTAAGCCTTATTTTCTGCCGCTAGAGTGATGTTATCCCTTAACGAAGATAATTGGCTGGTGAGGAAAAAAAAGAGCTCAAAATTGTGCCACCCCAACATAGCCCCTTAATTTGCGAAGCCAACGTCCAAGAGACGCGAGGCATGACTTCGTGCCTTAGCCAGTAGAAACGACCTTTTCCACTGTCAGGATAACAAGCGCACTCGCGACCACAAAGCCTCTATCCAATGCGCTCACGAGAGTGTTTGGAATAGAGCCTAAGAGTGAGTGTCCAAGATTCTCAGCACCGAACGATATCTCGAGGTTTGCCCTACCGCCTCGCGCGTACTTTCATATTGTACACACGTATACGTATCCCATGGTAGACACGATAATCCAGCGTGAGGTTGCGGTGATCGAGGCGGACGAGGTGGCCGGGAGGAAAAGTTCGAGGCGGAATTGTTGCGGCGGAGCTCACTTTGGAGGCGCGCACTCCGCGATCGACCGGTGAAGGGAACGGATCGTTGCGCGCTACCAACTTTCTTCCCAGTTATTATACTTCGATGGCGATACGTCGTCAGCCCAAAAAGAGCGAAAAATATTGATACGCGAAATATCCCATCCGGTGTGGGACAGGGACCTTTTTTTCGTCCACGTGATCGCTATGATCGATCCAGATCGGTGCAGAAACGATCGAGACTAAACTCGTTTGATCTTCTCGTTGTGCGGAACTACCGTGCGTGTATGTGGCCATTTTTAGTGGGGTACCATTTTTAGTGGGGTACCATTTTTAGTGGGGTACCATTTTTGGTGGGGTACCATTTTTAGTGAGGTACCATTTTTAGTGAGGTACCATTTTTAGTGGGGTACCATTTTTAGTAAGGTACCATTTTTATTGAGGTACAATTTTTAGTGAGGTACCATTTTTAGGTACCATTTTTAGTGGGGTACCATTTCTTTCGAACCCCAAGGGTGTTGCTCGTTTATTGCGAGGGTTTCGTTTCGCCCGACCAGGATCTTGATCATCGTTGTGCCCATTGCGATCGTTGTATAAAAATTGATCACCTGTGCACGCGGTCTATGTGCGCGAAACGTGGAAAAGGTCAGAGTGAAAAAGCGCGGACTCGCATGGAGACTTGAATGCCCGGGTGCGTGTCGATATAAGCACGAAGGGCTGAAAGTACGAGGCGCGATGATTTTTTCCAGCCCTCGAATCGCGTGAGCGATCCTGAACGAGTGAACTCCCCAAACCCAAACGCACCAATTGATAGAAGCAAATATAATTTACGAAAAAAAAAGACAGAGACTAGACTAAAGTTTCTCCGTGACCGCAGTGGAAAGTCGTTTTCTTCGATTGCTGAGAACATTTCCATTCCCTCTTCTCGAGGCTGTTTCTCCCAGCTGGAAAGTCATCAAACTTGATCTTGCGACGATCAATTTTGGCCTGATCGACTTCAAATGAGAAGGCGCCAGGGATTGAAAAATTGCCAATAGGGGGTGAATCGAAGAGACGGTGAATAGGGGATCAAAGTATTGCGGTGAACTTGGTGAATGTGTTTGGTGGTGTTGCGTCGCTGAGCTGGCGCCGGGATAGGACAATTTTGGATAATATGATCCTGAAAATCAGGATCTTGGCGTCCCTGCTGGGGACTCTGACGATCGGGGTCCAAGGTAAGCCTCAATATGTTTTTTTTTCCTCCCATTCCGCCATTGTCGTTATCTGGATTCCTTTCTTGTTCTTATTCCTCTTTCGCTTCTTTCCTTTCCCGGCCTTAAAAACCCGTCTGCATTCCTTCCAAGTCCATTTCCCAATGACGTCCTTCAAGACTTTGGTCGAGAGTGCAAAGACCCTATTTTTGGACCTATATTAGAGACCGCGCTCAATGACGGAAGGCTCCAAACGAGTAATTTCAATCAAGCTGGGCCAATACTCGGATGGGTGACCAGCTGGAGTCTCGACTACGTGGTAAAAAATGTCCGTCTGTATCGGCAGAGGTTTTCCCAAGTTTCCCTGTGCCCTGCGTGCCATTGGAGGCAGTAGCGCACGAGGAAACCCACGCCGCGTTTGATTACGAAGATCATTCCTCGCACGACTCGTACACTTTTTGCGATAATCCACGGGAGATTAAAGCTCGCCGCGAGAGAGAATTTTCTCCGCGAAGAAGGCGGCGCGAAACCATCGCGGTTGAAACACAAGGTGGAATATGGCTGTGCGAAACATTATCCGGGGTCGAGTAAGAGAGGCAAAAAGAGCAAGAACTGCTGACTGAAAGAGCTCGTTCGTACCGCCCACCCGCGAGTATTTTGTTCCCCCGGTGTCCTCGTCGTCGCTTTGAACACTTCAAATCCACCGAGGTCATCCGTTACGGTGAACGCCACACGAAAGACCGCGGATATACGCGGTCTTCCATACCTGGATACGCTGCCGACTGAACTCTATTCACCGACCTCCAAATCGTCGCTCGTGGTCTCCGTTGAAAAAAAAAAAACTGTACGCACTTTCAATTCTACACTCCGTGGCGTTGACACTCGGTGGCCTTCGTACGACCGCGCTCATATATCCCGGGAGAAGAAGTATGTTCGATGCAAAAGAGCCAAAAAGATTATGTAAATCTCGGCCTACCGGGCTTCCGGTTGATCTTGAATGGTGAATGGTACTCAGAAGATCATTCTCAATAAAATGGTACTTGGCAGATGGTTTGCGATCTAATGGCACGTGGAAGAGGATCCCTTAAATTGATTGACAAGTTCATTAATCATCAAATGATGTGCTTGGGTTTGTTTGAATCCTTTGACAGGTACATTGATCATCATAGAGTTTGCTTGGGTTTGTTTAAATCCTTTGACAGGTACCTTGATCATCATACAGTTTACTTGGATTTGTTTGGATTCTTTGGGAGGTTTATTGATCATCGTGTAGTTTTGTCGGGTTGGTTTGGGTCCTTTGACAGGCTCATTGATGATTGTACAGTTTGCTTGACTTTGTTTGGATCCTTTGACAGGTTCATTGATCATCATTCAGTTTGCATTGGTTTGTTTTGGTTCATCGACAGGTTTAGCAATCACCATATTCTTTTGGATCTGTTTGGATTTGTTTGGATCCTTTGGGAGGTTTATTGATAATCATATAGTTTTGTCGGGTTGGTTTGGGTCCTTTGACAGGCTCATTGATGATCGTACAGTTTGTTTGACTTTGGATCCTTTGACAGGTTCATTGATCATTATTCAGTTTGCTTGGGTTTCTTTGGTTCGTCGACAGGTTTATCAATCACCATATTCTTTGGTTGGATTTGTCATAGTCCTTTGACAGGCTCATTGATGATCGTACAGTTTGTTTGACTTTGGATCCTTTGACAGGTTCATTGATCATTATTCAGTTTGCTTGGGTTTCTTTGGTTCGTCGACAGGTTTATCAATCACCGTATTCTTTGGTTGGATTTGTCATAGTCCTTTGACAGGCTCATTGATGATTATACAGTTTGCTTGGGTTTGTTTTGATCCTTTGACAGGTACATTGATCTTTATATAGTTTATTCAGGTTTTTTGACAGGTACACCGATCACCGTATAGTTTGCTCGGGTTTGTTTGGATCCTTTGACAGGTACATTGATCATCATATAGTTTGCTTGGCTCTTTTCGATTCTTTGACAGGTTAATTTATCATTATCCAGTTTGCCCGGGTTTGACAGGTTTATTGGTCATTCGGTTAGTTTCGTTGCATTGGATGGTTCATTTATCATCGAGTTTTTTTCGGATTAATTGACTAGTTGATTAGCCATCGTGTATTCGTGCCAGCCATATTGAGATTGCCCTGCCAACGAACCATAGCTAGTTCTACCGTATTTTAAGAGGTTAGGCCACAGTAACGGGCATAAAATTATGTACGAATTTAACATTTTTTTCGTATGAAAAAGTGATTCACTCATAAAATTAATTACACGTCTATTTATTATGAAAATCAAGCTGTTAGAAAATATATATATATTTGTTTTCTATGTACAAAATGGCAGACTACTAATATTTTATTTTGTTATCTTTTTTTTGGCGCTCTTCGGGCTGACATTTAGCATCCACAATTTTTTACCTACAACAAAAAACAAAAAATCTCATCAAACTACATTAGAATACGTAGAGAAGTACGTACGGAATTTAAAAAATATTGTTTTATTCAAAAGTTGTAGGTACTTGAACTTAAGAAAAGAGCTTTCAGTGAAAAATTTCGTTATAACTGCTCATAAACTGCTCACAAAATGAAAAGTTTTCGATTAATCAGAAATTCCGTACGTACTTATCTGCAAAATGCAATTAGGAACATAACTTTTAAATTTGAAGTAAATCGAGTGAAAACTGTTGAAGTTATTTGTCACGCCAATTGTAAAAAACCTGTTTCGAGAAGTTTCGAGTAGTCGGCCATTTTGTACATCGAAAAGAAAAATTCTAACAGCTTGATATTCATACTAAATAGATGTCTAATTAACTTTATGAGTGAATCACTTGTTCATACGAAAAAAATTTGTTCAATTCGCACATGATTTCATACCCGTGACTGTGGCTTAACCCATTAATACAACTTTGCAGGATTGTCGAGTAGGTCCAAAATATTAGGTTGATAAAAAATTGTTGTCGCAAAAATTTTAAAAATGTCTTATTACGTATTGACCCAATATGACATCGAGCTATGTCGAGAATATTCTAGAATGTTTTCTACTCTTCCGCGTGACAGGGTATAAAAGAGCGAGCGCGCGTTCTAGTGGAAAGAAATGGCTTCGATCTCGCAGGAGGAACTTCGAGCGATCATTTTTTACGAGTGGCGGCGCGGCCCGAACGCAAGCACAACTGCTAAAAATATACAGGATGCATTCAACGACAACGTAGTTTCTCATCGAACGGTCCAGCGTTGGTTCAATCGTTTTAAATCTGGAGACACAAGCCTTGAAGATAAGGAACGTTCCGGATGACCGTCGACCATCGATGATGAAGCATTACTCCGCTGCATCAAAGAAAAACCGGAAGCAAGTACGCACGAGCTAGCAAGTGAACTTGGCTGCACCCAACCGTCAATAGTCAATCACTTACACAACTTGGGATATAGGAAGGTTCTAGCTCAATGGATACCACACCGTCTCACCGACGACAATAAGAACTGTCGCGTGACCATCTGCCAGTCTCTCCTGCTTCGCCACCATCGCAAGGAGTTTTTAGAAGTTCTTGTCACGGGAGATGAAAGCTGGGTCTTGTATGATAACAGAACGCGTTTAGCCTACTAGCTTCCTATCGGAAAAAAACCGCCACACCAACCGAAATCTGGTCGTCACTCACAAAATGTTTTGTTGTGCTGTTTCTGGGACGCAAAGGGAATGCTGTTTCACAATTTTCTCCCTGCAGGTAAGACGATCTCCTCTACACGATACATCGAGAATCTCCAGGAATTGGCAAAAGCTATAAGAAAAAAACACCCAAGACGCGCGACTGTGCACCTTCTCCACGACAACGCGAAACCCCATGTCGCAAAGGAAACCCACAAAACAATCACTGAGCTTCACTGGAATACCGTTCCTCATCCACCATACTCTCCCGACATCGCGCCATCTGACTACCATTTGTTCAGACATTTGAAGGCATATTTGAGAAACAAAACTTTCAAAAACGTCGACGATCTCAGAAGGGATATTTCAAATTTCTTTGAGTTCCAGCCGCCGCAGTTTTGGTCAAAGGGAATAAATGAGTTGCCAACTAGATGGTCGAGTGTCATAGAAACCGATGGCGAATATATTGTTGATTAGAAATGTTTTTTATAAGATATATCAATAAATAAATTATATTGAAATTATTGCGACAAAACTTTATGACTTGGGGACGTTGCGGAACGTATCATTCGCCAGGAAGGGACCGGGCGGTAGTTAGGGCAGAACCGGAAGCCGGAACGGCCGAATCCCTTTGTCGGACACCTGACACCCTCCCTCCCTGCTGATGTTGCGAGGAACACGACACGAGTCTCGGGTCCGGCGACCCACTTTCGATTCCCCTGCTCTCTCTCTCTCTCTCTCTCTCTCTCTCTCTCTCTCTCTCTCTCTCTCTCTCTCTCTCTCTCTCTCTCTCTCTCTCTCTCTCCCTCTCTCCCTTCGATTCTTGCGTAAACCGACGCTCGCACTTGTCAGTTTGTTTCGTGCACAATCATTTAATACCTAACCGTACATACAGAATGGTGGCCTCGAAGTTTTCGAATTCCAGTTTGTCTCTCGATGAAGCCATCTGCTCTTTTTACCTCTCTTTCCGCTGGCAAACGAGCGGAGAATATATGCTTTGTCCGGCATTTCTATGCTGTTGCTCTTACCAACTGGTCTGATCAGAAATTTAACGATTTCTTGATGAACTACGGTTCGTCATTTCTCCCGGCGATAATCAGTGGTGATAAAAAATGGCCTGAGCAATGTAGTAGTTTTTTAAAATTAATCAATGACTTTCCAATCAATTGGAAACAAACGGCGCTCAAATTTTCTCATAAAGATATATATATATATCGACAATGTGTTATTTTTCGAAAAAAATCATCGGCTTTTGGTTTTTCGCATGCCATTTCTACAAATGATGTGAATCTACAGTAACTAAGCAACTTTTTAAAAGTAATTGACACGATATGCGTAGCACATTTTTTTACACCGCAGGCTATCAAAGTCAGATGTTCGAATTGATTTGTATGAAAATGCTGCATACGATCCTTTTTCATAAAGTTTCTTTAACATTCAAGGTTAAAAAGAAGACTATTCTAGATAAAACAAATAAGCAAGAGTACATTTAAAAAATCGAGTGAAAAAGTTATCATTTGTAGAAATGGCAAGCGAAAAACCAAAAGCAAATTATTTTTATCTTAATAACCGTGGAACTTTGACTAAACTGAAATTCCAGCGTAAAGTAGGACATGATCTCACCTATCGACATTCATAATCGGACGTCCTGTATATATACTGCCTCCAATTATTAGAGATCAATGATGTTCGAATCAATGAGAAATGATCAATAAGATCATAGGTATTTATGTATATTTATATATTACACACTCTAATAGTTGCGGATCAAAACTTTTCAAATGAATAGCAGGTTACTAACAAGCTCATAATTATATACACACACACACACACACACACACACACATACGTGTAATCACTTTAATTATTCTCGATCGACAACTTTCGAATTAGCCTACCAATAAGATGAGACGTGCACGTTTGTGTGTGCGATATATATATTTATATACATATATACACACACACACACATATGTACATCAACTTCACAAGGAGTTTCTGTGATCTTACGAGGCTCATGGGATGATAGGCAAACTCCCTCCAGCCTAATCCGAAACATCGTATCAGGAACACGAGCATGCACACACCGGGCTCGTGATGAGGAGGTGTAATTAAATTTCTCTTGTCCTCTCGCATATGCATTCGTTCTCCGATCACGCGATGCTCCGATTTTGCACAATCTTACCCTGGCATGTGTACACCCGTCTTTCTTACACGCGTGCGTATACAAATTTGAAAGGCCATAGCCGGGTAAGTAGGGAAAAATTGGCCCCGCATTTTCTCCAGCGAAATTAGGAGTAAATTCTGAGATATAAAAAAAAAAAAAAGAAATCCGAAAATTCCTTCCCCGTCAACGCAATGGTTTTGGAAAAATGATTTTTTTTTAAATAAAAAATAAATAAGAATTCCGGAAACGCTTTAGTGGATCGATTCGATTTTTTTTTTGGTGCTTGTTACGATCAAACGTGTTACGAAATAAAATTATAGAACATCTTGCGAAAGATTAAAGTTAAAAAAAAATAATGTTCCTTGTTTTATTTTTTTTTACTATAATCCACTTGGGGTACAATAACGAAATTTTTTTCATATAATCTTTGGGCAGCTTATTAGATTATATATTTTTTTCAAAATGATCGGTTTGGTACGCCACAGTGAAAAAAAAGAAACAGACTTTATTGATATATTTTAGTTATATAGGTATGTAACTAAAATATATCAATAAAGTTTGTTTCTTTTTTTTTCACTGTGGCGTACCAAGCCGATCATTTAGTCACATATCAGACTTTATTCACACTTTCAAACTAAGTGTGTGCAAACACCATTGGCATGCGTGGATCGGTTTATCGATTGAGGAAATCGACCATTCACCGAGATATGGAAATGTCACTGATTGATGGGCTACGTCTACACAAAGGCCTGAAAAAATGACCGAATTCTGATTTTTTCTTCTGGGAAACGTTTGGTGATAAAGAGACGCATTTTTTTTAAAATTAAGGTAAACATATAAAGAGCTTTTAAGAAAAATTACCAAAAAATACAGAAAAACAACAAAAACATGGCCGCCCCACGGAAAAAAAGAAATAGTCCAAAATATAGGAGCTACACAGTTCGCATTGGACTCGAGCGATTGAACAGCGATATTTACTGAAACACAGTGCTCAAAATACAGTGTGCTCAAAGGAAATTATTACAGTTTCTCTATTGTCCTCTTTGGACTCGAACCGCTCTACTGTATCTTTTACTGGAACACACAGTCCAAAATACAGTGTAGGCAAAAGTAAATTTTGACAGTTCAACACTGTAATATTAATTCAACGAAACTTGTAATTTGACAGTTGGTTAATCTGTATTATGTACAATGAATGCGCCAGTTATATCGACAGAGTTTATGTAGACACACAAAAAAAAGTTTATCCATAAAAGAAGTTTGAAAAAATGCGTAGAAAATATAAAAAAATCAGTCACATACACAAGAACGTACTTTTTTGTCGATAATACTCTCTTTTTTATAATTTCTTGAATTATGTCGCACAAATTTCAACGTTCGCGTCCTATCGACCACGCACTACTAACTGGTAATCCTTTGTGTCCTGGCCTCGTGCCTCACCTCGTGTCTCATTTGCGTACAGTATAAAAATCAGTTATCGCATTTAAATTTTACTGTTGAATATATTTATTGAAATCACTGATTTATTCACAATACCAAACTGTAAATAAATCACTGTAACTGTAAAAAACTCAGAGTGCACAGATTACGTCACGAACTGTCGAAAGAAGAATAAAACTACCGTGCCACACTGTACAATTTGATGAATCACTCTGTACTCAATGCAGTGTGCACTGTAACCCTTGCAGTTTGCGTACAGTATAAAAATCAGTGATCTCATGTAAATTTTACAGTTGAATACTTTTACTGAAAACACTGATGTATTCACAATACCGAACTGTAAATAAGCCAGTGTAACTGTAAAAATCTCAGTGTGTACAGGAAAATTCATCATTTTTGTAGGACAGGATTTACATTACTCTGTTTTAGTGTAAAATGAAATATAGCACCCTGTTTTTTATGTGATTTATACTGTGATTTTCGCTGTTTCTTTTTTTCCGTGCGACAGATGATGACATTTTTTTCGCGACGTGCGGCGGTGGACACTCTTCAGCTTAAACAGTCCATCCGAAATCTAAAAACTAAACGGGTTATTGAAGTTGACAATAAATACGAGTCATTGACGATCGTCGATTATTAAAATCATTTTCTTTAACAACGTGGCGACGAAATGAATCCCGAGCATACTAAATCTGTGAAAAAAGTCGTCTTTTTCATGTAACTATTAAAAAATGAAGATCAATTTTGAAAGAGTGCGATCGTCAGCGACCTTTAAATGTCTCTCATCGTATCTCCTGTAAATTTGGAAATAATCCATCGAGTGGTTCTCGAGATATCATGTCCACCGACTTTAAAAACAGTGTTACGAGAAAAAACACGTTTAAGGGTCTTCTCACTTTGGACGCTAAAAAAGGCTATTTTCATGAAATGTTTTGATAGGTTTATATTATAGATATTGATATAAAAGTTGTTACACTTAATAAATACACCTTCTAAATACATTTAAAAAATTCGTTTTTTTATTTAACCCTTTCAATACGGCGAAAAAAACAGTTTAGTGCACCTCATTACCGGGAACAGTTATTTCTCCTCCAAGTGATTATTACGATGAAATACGTTTTCTGTTCGAAACTTGCTCAATAAGAATGCAAATTCCTCACCACTGAAATGCTCCTACTATGTTTTTCAGTAACCGGGACAGATGTTGTCCCAGCCGTAATTTCAAAAAATTTCCAGACTGGGACGGCATATGCCCCGTCTGGTGTGAAAGGGTTAAATCACTATTTATAGACGAAAATGGTAGTTGAAAAAAGTCCTAAAAAATGTATGCCTCCGGTGTTGATGCAATCTTGGAGATGAATCATCCGAAACAAAAAAATTAAACGGTTTTAGATTCAGTAAGTTAATGACTATAACGCATATCATACGATTTTTGATATATGCAAAAAGAACAAAATGGCGGACATTTTTCGAAAAAAAAAACAACAACAAAAAACGTGTTTTATCACCGTTTTCGGCAAAAAAATAGTAGATATCAAAATTTAAAAAATCCATGATATGCGCTATAGCTATAGTTGTAAAGGATATGTGATTAAAATTTCACAAGGATCGTTACAGTAGTTTCAAAGATTTTATCAACAAGCCGTCGAAAAACGTTGCTTTGAGAAAAACGCATTTAAAGTTTGTGTGGGTCACACACACACATAACAATTTTTTTTAAATGTATTTCCCAAGAGTATTTACTAAGGAGTGAGATGCAGTCAGAGTCGTGAAAAAACGAGCATATTCAATATTTTTTTTTTTATAGTAATTAAGTTTGTTTTACAAAAGTGGTTACACAGACTTTTTATGTTATATTTCAACTTGACTTGTACAAATTTTCAAAGAGAAATATTGATTATTAATAACAATATCGCAATTTTTGTCGGACCTCCTTCGACATGTAGTGCTTTGCGGTGACCATCATAAAATTTTACTGCATCATCTGAAATTAAAAAAAAAAACAAAACAAAATATACAGTTTAATAATAAATCGAGTCCTTAATCGAAGCTTTTTTTCGAAAATTAACAAAATGGCGGTTTCCGACAGATAACGTTCGATTTTCTACCAAAAAATCGCTCGTTTATTATTTTTTTTTTAAATAGAAATTTTCAATAAAACTGAAAATCCTTCGATTAAGGACTAGTTTTTAATGCTATCAATAAGCACACCAAATTTCATCAAAATCCATCGAGTGGTTTTTGAATTATAGTGGTCACCGACTTAAAAAAACATAGTTTCGAGAAAAACACGTTTAAAGTTTTTCGGTGTGGATACGGTATTGGATACGGTGTGGATACGGTAAAATTTTGAGCTCGATAGATGAAGCTAAACTTTTTTTTACACATTTTTATCCGCTGAATCCGAATATCACAATCTTTTTTGCCGAAAAGTCCAGCATTCAATTGTTTATAGCCAATTGTCAAAACAATTTTTCCAAAAATTAAAGTTTTTCGGGATGAATTATTTTTTTAACATTTTGGGCAATTTTAAAACGAAAGTATTCTTTATAAAATTTTGCTAAAGTTGATAGTTTTTGGTTAATAAATTTTTGAAAATTTCGGAAAGAGTTTCCCAATTTTACACTTGATTTATGCATAGAAATACTAATTAAAAAATTACTTACATCGAATCATCAATTCCTGACCCATACAATAGGGCTTCTGCCTATGTGGAAACTTCCAAAATATCAATTTGTCGTTGTCTTCGAAGCATTCTTCCTGGGATATCCCGGAAACTATTCAGCGGATTGACTTGAAATTTTCAAGGAATATTTTCGAAACATACTTCAAAAAAATGAAGAAAAAAAATCAATTTTTTGAAAATTCTGACTGCATCTCCTTTAAGTGTAAGAACTTTTATATCAATGTCTATAATATAAGTCTATCAAAAAAAAACCATGAAAATAGCCTTTTTTAGCGTCTAAAGTGAGAATACCCCTTAAAGTTTGAAGTCTGATGCCGCTACCGCTCGCCCGGCCGACTGTTAGAAGCTGTAGCTCATTCAACTTTCGGAATATTTCGATGAAGTTTTCAGGAAATATAAGTAGCTAAAAGGTGGTACTGTGGAACAAAAATATTTGTCGAAAATGAATTTTTTTCACCCACCTAGGTGGATATAGCTAATCCAAGGAACGAATGGATTGCGAGACAAATTTATGTTTCCGAAGAATCTTACGATGCGACGTTACAGTCTTACAATGTCCCTACATACGTGTTACGAATATATAATGTAATACGTATGTATCGTTGTTCGTATACGCGTTTATTGCAGTTCACATCCTGGGCGTAGGTTCGAGCCCGGATAAAAGCTGGTCCGCATGATCTGTGGGATAGACGTAACATTTAGGATTGTGTGTTGAGCCACGTACGCGAAAGAAAGGAAGAAAGAAACGGCACTATGCATCGCTCCGAGATATTTATAAGCGCCAGAACTGACACGCCGATTCGCCCGCTTCGCCTTCTTTCTCGCATCCACGTGTACGAAAGCTCCCGCGCTTACAGACGTTTGGCCGTGTTGCAAAAGTACTTCGCTCTCGCAAATGAGTTCCGATATTGCGAGTCAGATATCGTTGGGTCTGCACGAGCGAGGAAAAGATCGCATGGCCCTGTATGAATGTATAAAGGTGTCTCAAAATGACCTGACATTTTTTTATTGCACGCCATTATTTTTTGTGGTGAACGTAGAGTACTAATCTTTGAGAACTGGCGTCAGGAAGTATTGAGGTTTAGTTATGGAGAATTACCTAAAATGAGGTTACTTTGAACAGGTTTTGGAAGTTTGTTTGTAGCTTACTTTTTTAACATCCTTAATTCCAACTTTTTTTGCTCCAATGGAACAATGTGTCCTTTGGCTATGAAATGTATTTAAAAAGTCAAGCCCCACGAAGCCAACAATTTTGTGTATATTTTTTTAAAGTGTTAAAGTAACCTCGAGTGCGGGGTTTCTTCGACAAGGCTTTTAAATGCAACTTATGTTAAAGATTAAGGGTTACTTTGACGTCATTTTCATTAAAAATTGATATTTTATGCATTATACATGGAATTAAATTAAAAACAACGATTTTTTACAATAAAATTGTCACTTTTTAAAGGAAACATTTTACATAAAAATATCAAGTACCTAGGGTACTATTATAGGCACTCAATCAGTCTCATAATTATCATTGAGATCAAAATCGACTTGAGCAACATTATAACGAACTTGAACAACAAATTTAAACACATTTAAATGTGCACACACTTAAGGGGCTATACCAGTGTGAACGCTGAAAATGTGGGTGATTTTCGGGAATTTTTTGAAAGACAAGTACTCATTGAAATGTTTCGGAAAATGGAGGAAAATATTTGGCTATATTTAACCTATATTACATAATTTTCTCATAGAAAAAATATTGAGATCCAAGCAACTTATTGGCGCTGCCTTCGGAGGCGCCAAAAAAAGTTCCTCCACTGCTGACATGATTCTGGCCGATTGAGTAGCCGAAACTGAAAAAGGAAAAAATGTCGTTAAACTGGAAGGTATTTCCTATACGATGACGTAGGATTTTCGAAAAATATCAAAATTTAACAAAATGGCGTAGTTATAAAAAAAAAGTCTGTTTTCTTGCCTATAAAATGGTCGTTTTTTTCAATGCCAAATCGTCAATTTTCATCCAATCAAAAATATCCTACGTCATTGTAGAGTAAATATATTCAAGAGTACTCAGTGTAAATTTCAAGTCAATCGGATAATTGTTCTTTGAGTTACGATGTCAGCAAATTTGAAAAATCTCATTTCGGGAAAAACGCGTTTAAAGATTAGCTATCGATTTTTGCAAGATAAAATTATGTTTACCATTAAAACTGCTAATCAGCTATACCTGGCCCATACAATGGACCGTCCTCTTCCTCGAATAATGCCTGCTGAGAGGCTGAAGCTTTTCACACTCGTATAACCCCTTAAACCGTATTTTGGCAAAAAAAAATCATCCCATAATTTGGGAAATTCAGCTGGTGGGACCTGGTTTCTGGAGACCCCCCAAAAAAGTGTTCTCGTGGTCTTATAGTAAATAAGTATAGCTCGCGATTGAACGAGGATTTTTTTTTATTTAAATTTGAATTTTTGGCAGCTTTGTATGCAAAATAGTTCATTCCTACAATTTACACTACGTATAGCATTGTAAAATTAGTTGTAATCGAAAAAAAACCTTCGTTCAATCACTAGTCAATGCTATTTTGAAGAAGTGTGCAAAATTTCAATAAGATCGGTGGACTAGTTTTTGAGAAATCGTGTCCACCGGTCGGTCTTTCCCAACAGGGGGGGTGGGGATTGCCAAAGGCTCTCCCTCTCCTAGATTTTTACTCCGATTGACTTAAATTTTTGGGACAATATTCTAGACATATTGTACTATTAGACAATAAAAATTAAAAAATGGATCTTTCGAAACTTTCATACCCACGTAAGCCCTTAATGAAACTAGTCCGCAATTATGCTAAAATGCTATTAAAAATTCTGTCAAAAGCGTGAACATTTGCAAACAGGGACGAGGCGGCTATTTATTGGATATTGTGTTCTACACATAACCTCCATGTTAGTACCTTATATTAAAATCAAAATATTCTTACTTTTCAAATAAATGATACGTTTTATTCAGAAATTAAAATGTCAGTTCATTTTGAGACACCTTATATATAGTTCAGGTTCATGGCAAAGGCGAGGTCTTTGCGCGGTGATGCCTCGGGGTTGCTCTCCTTCGCAGGACCGATTTTCTCCCATAAATGTCAAAGAAAAAAAAATACTCCTAGCAAGGAAGGACGTCGGCAATCTACTGTATAAATTTTTTCGTTAGACGTCCAAATATTCGGATGGGTGACCGCGCGCCCCAAATTGTTTATAATACTAACTTGAATTGACCCATCATTCACGAATTCGTTGCTATCGATACTACCAAACGACGAAAGATCCACGAAAGAATTTATGAATTGGAGAAGGGCGTGGCTCGAATTTCGTGACAGGTACAGAAGCGAACGAAAATTTATTTAATCAAACGTCAATTTATCATATCGTAAGTATTATTCGTATGCGTACACGCACATAAGTGCGATATGCATGCAAGATAAAATAACCTCGAATTCAATCCAGGAATGAAGGAGCGCGCGTCGTACAAATCGCCAATAAGAAAAACACGTCACGTATGCATAACAAATTATATAACGGTACGTGAGTATCGATAGTGTGTTAGTGGTACAACACCGATTGAAATGTGTACGAGCGCCGAAGGAGTTCTCACGTTTGTTAATTACGTTCTCATTGGACTACGTTGCCAATCAGAGACAAAAGGGAACAAAGGATTTTCTCGAACTATTTTTCCCCCAGAATTTCCAGTCAACTGCAATCTGAATGGCAATAATAATTATAATATTGGTTACAACAATTAATAATATTGGTAATAGCAATTGTTACTAATAGTAATACTATTAGTCAAAGTATTATATTAGTAATAGTAATTACTAGCAATAATGATTACTAGTAATAGTAAATACTAGCAATAGTAAATACTAGCAATAGTAATGTAACAATAGTAATTACTAGTAATAGTAATTATGAGTAATAGTTATTATTAGTAATAGTAATTATTAGTAATAGTAATTGTTAGTAATAGTCATAATGCGTAATAGTAGGAAATATTTAGAATAATTGTGGAATATGGTGGGGAATGTATTAAGGGAAAAGACCCTGTACAAATGAAGCTTCAATAAATTTTAAAAAGTAAACATAATATTAGTAATAGTAGTATTTAGTAATCATAATATTAGCAATTGTGTTATAATAATTACTAATATGATTATTAATTACCATTACTGTTATTAGTTGTAATTATGTAATAACAATCATGTTGAAAACAGCGACAATGCCACGCATATAAATGATAACAATAGTAAAAGGATACACGTTTATTATTACTTTTATAATAATAACGGTAATAACAATAATAAAAGCATAATCGATAATGGGAACAATATTGATCATGAGGATAATCATAGTCAATATGAGTATGAGAATAATAATAGCAATACTAGCGATAACAGCGATAATATTAACAGGATGATAATAATAATAATCGCGGTGACTATTCGTTGATTAAATTCTTCACTCAAGTATGTAAGTAGGAAACACAGTCAGGCTGATCTTTATGAATCCAATTTTCACAAAGTTTCGCAAAGATTAGAAAAATGAATGTATTAATTTCATACGAGGCCTCGAACGATCTGGGAAATCAGATCGTCTCGGTAATATTTCTTTTTTGCATCCAACGATGGGAAAGAAAATCTCAAAGCTGTCTTATAACGCGTCCCAACAATAAGAAAAATAGCTTGGCGAGAAATACGATGAATTTAATTTCTCTCTTTTGTTCTGCTCTCGCGACCGGCGAACGAGACGCGAGCCACTTTTTTACCATCAACGACGATATATCGTGCAGCGTATATGCATATATATGTGTATGTGTGTGTGTGTATATATATATATATATAAGCATGTACATTTACGTATATCCGTAAATGTGCATCGAGCAAAAAATCCGGAAGACTTTCGCCTCTCGATTGTTCCCACCCGCGTGACCAAGACAGTCAGCTGCGGGAAAGATGTAAGTTTCCCCCTTAATAATGGAAAAAGGGAGAAAATTGTGCGTTCTCATGCAGGAAAAGTTGTACATGGGTGAATGAATGAATTAAGGGGGTGAAAAATGAAGCGAAGCGACGTTTATGATCCCAGAATAATGGGAATCTTTCGATTTTATCGAATTCAGAAAAGTGAATTGGAGCTCCGTTCATTACTTGACTAGACTTATAATAATAATAATAATAATATTTTATGTACACAATAATATAATTTATTTACACTTTATTTATTATTTATTTATTTAATTTACTTACTCAATTAATCATTTATTTACATAATATTTATACATTGTAAATATTATTTATTATGACTTATTAATTACTATCAATAGGCTCAATTATTATTAATTACTATAAATGGCCTCAATTACTATTAAAAACTATTAATAGACTTATTATAGTCTACTGGTAGATTATAATAATTACTGCTTTATGAATAATAATCAAGTATTATTCATAAAGTATTAATAATATTTTTCCATATAAATTAAATCTATTTTCATTTTATTTCAGCAATATATTGAACAGTTTTTCGCAGTAGGAATACGCAGTAATAAACATGTCAGTATTTTTGAACCCTCAGTTACTATTAAATACTATTAATAGACTCACTTACTATTATTTACTTTTAATAGACTTATTATAGTCTATTGATAGATTATAATAATGAATACTTTATGAATAATAATAAAGTATTCTTCATAAAGTATCAGTAATATTTTTCCATATAAATTAAATATATTTTCATTGTATTTCAGCAATATATAGAACAGTTTTTCGCAGTAGGAATTTCGCAGTAATAAACATGTCGGTGTTTTTTTCCAATATAAATATATATATCCAAAAAAACAATATTTTTGAAACATTATCGACATACAGTATGTTTTATTCGATACATATATATTTGTAGTTTCATCGATACAAATAAATTCATAATGTTATTCCAAAATAACATTTTTCTCATTTTCTCTCGTGTTTTTTTGTTGGTTTTTCGTACTAACGTTTCTATTTTCGACGATGGAGGGTGGCTGACCGCATATGTTATTAGATTTCGTAATTATCGCAAGTTACGATGGCGAGAGAGGAGGAGGTGCAGTATGTGCCGCGATACGCACTCGTAGTTTAGACAATGGATTGGGAAACTCGATACGGGGTCTAATATACTTAGTGTCTTTTTCTGCCACTCTCGTCCTCGCTTTTTTATAGCTATTCATTCCCTTATTTCTTCAGCGACCAAACATCGAAATTTATTTCCATCGCCCCTGTTCCCCCCTCGTAATTGCGATATTTTCCGCCAGGAAAATATCCTCCAGCAGTTTTCCCCGACCCGTTAACGCATTTCTGTCAAATATTGAGAACGCAACCCCCATGGAAATTTATATACGCAAAAATATACTGCAAATTTATTTTATTAATAATTGTAATATATGTGAAATGTATGTCATATATTGAAAATATATGTTGCATATATGTGCCAAATTTTAATTTTCGTAACGTTTTTATATATTAGGGGGCATCCATTAATTACGTGAGGTGATTTTGACGATTTTTCGACCCCCCCCTCTAACCCTGGTGAGATGTCGTGAGATTTTGCTCGACCCCCTCCCCCCTCCCCTAATCTCACGTGAGATTTTTCAAAATGCATACTTTCACGGAAAATCAATTGTAGTAGAAGTAACTTGTAAAATAGTAGGGAGACTCTCTCTACGTGATAAAAATTACGTCATTACTAAAATTACTAAAACTACTAAAAATGACGTGATATTTGCCGAAGCCCCCCTCTCCCCCACGTGAGGTTGGGTGAGATTTCGCTCGACCCCCTCCCCCCCCTAAACGCCTCACGTAATTAATGGACGCCCCCTTAGGTGTATATGCGTGGTACTACTGTATATCAATGTATTATAGATCAATGATATATGTAGCATTTGCCCCGCATATATGCCACATATATTTAGCATATATGTTGCATACACACTGCATAAATACCACATATATACTGCATAAATGTTATATCTATGCCACATATATACAGAAATGCGTAGCATATCTGTATATAGTGTTTACATGCAATAGTGTACTTTAACTGTAAGTTAAGTTTTTTTAAGTTTAAGCTTTAAGTTTTATTAAGTTTAACTGTAATAGTGTTTATACACAGCATATATTTCTTGTCAGGAATATGTATTAAAAATGTATGCGTCATATATGACGCATAAATGACACATATATGAGTCACATATGACGCATACATTTTTGATATATTTTTCTGACAAAAAAATAGATTGAAAATATATCGAAAGTATATGCGTTGTATATGCCTCATATATGCATCATATATAGTGGTTATACGTAGCATATATTTTACATACATAAATTTCCACGGGGGAGAAGGAACGAAAATAAAGATATTATTATGATTAGAACAATGGTAAAAACAACAATAATAATAATACAAGATATATAATATAACAATATTACTTAAAGATAATAATAAATATAATAATATTACAATATAAATAATAATATAATTTTACAAGATATAATGACAACATTAATATTATTTGCAGTGCGAACTGGGAAAGTGCGTTGCCTGGAGTAATAAGTTGATTTTAATAAAATTATAATAATAACAACAACGATTGAACTCTTTCAGGCGAAACAATCAATTCTATAAAAATTGCACTTTCACGTGAAGCAAAAAGAAGCGCGATTAACCGCATGTATGTGTCGTTGAATTATTACGCCGACCGGTAAATTTAATCGCGAGAACGCGTGAATAACAGGCCGTTTATAGCGTAACGAGATCCCTACACACACACATACACGCACGATATAGTTTTAGCGCGATGTATTCCTTCACCAATCGAAAGTGTTACCTAAATTCGATAGTAAAAGTCCCGACACGTCCCGTCCTCTCCCTCTCTCTCTCTATGTACCCATATATATATACATACATACATACATACATATATGCATACATGCTTTCTTTTTTGGTCTCTTTACTTTCTTGCCCGCGCGCAATTTTAAGTATCCAGTAAAATTTCACTTTTCGCATTCAAACATTTGCGTACACGACGCGCGACATCTATATTTATTACTCGTTTACGAAGGACGCTCTTTGCGACTCGAAGCGATAAAGGAAGTTACGATTTCGATTGCCTCTTTATGGCGAATAAAATGAAAGGTTGAGGTGGGAATCAGAAAAAGTCAAGCTGGCGATACCAGTGTGAACGCTGAAAATTTGGGTGATTTTCGGGAATTTTTTGGAAGAAAATTACTCAATTAAATATTTCGGAAAATTAAGAATATATTTGGCTATATTTGACCTATATTATATAATTTTTTCATAGAAAAAAATTGGGATCCAAGCGACTTATGCGCTGCCTTCGGAGGCGCCAAAAAGAAAAGTTTCTCTACTGCTGACATGATTCCGGCCGATTGAGTAGTTGAAACCGAAAAAGGAAAAAATTTCGTTAAACTGGAAGGTATTTCCTGTACAGTGACGTAGGATTTTCGAAAAATATCAAAATCTAACAAAATGGCGTAGTTATGAAAAAACGTCTGTTTTCTTGCCTATAAAATGGTCGTTTTTTTCAATGCCAAATCGTCAATTTTCATCCAATCAAAAATATCCTACGTCATTGTAGAGTAAATATATTCAAGATTACTCAGTTCAAATTTCAAGTCAATCGGATAATATCTCTTTGAGTTACAATGTCAGCAAATTTGAAAAATCTCATTTCGAGAAAAACGCGTTTGAAGATTTGAATATCGATTTTTGTAAAATAAAATGATAGAGATATGGACTGGATTTTTTTTACAGGATATTCTTGAAAGTATAAACTGTCGAAAAAGGCAAGAAAAATCGATTTCTTTAAAGTATCGCACTAGTGTAGCACCTTAATATAATGTGAGAGAGAGAGAGAGAGAGAGAGAGAGAGAGAGAGAGAGAGAGATTGATTGATTTCATTATGCCTTGGTAACACCTTGAGGCAAAGGATGATATATCCATAAACAAAGTAAACAGAAATAATAATAATAGTAATGGTGATCATAATGATTCAGATAATCATAACGAAGTATAATATAATATAATAAAATAATCTAATAAGGTTATCTAGCAATGAAAATAAAAATAATAATAAGGTAATAATAATACTGACAGTGAAATATACAGAAATTGGGCGAAAAACAGAAAATATAACTATACTATTAGACAAGAATATACATGTATAGTATAGGCCAGTAGATCTATTTACAACCCGCGTAGCAATACTCGTATATGCGTATTATTATGCGAATTAGAGGGGGAGAGAGAGCGAGAGAGAGAGAGAGAGAGAAGAGAGAGAGACAAAAAAATTATCGAACGAGCGTAATTAGTTGAGTAGAAATATCGAAATGAAAAGATTGCGGAGTACTTCGAGCGTACATCAAAATGTTGCTCGACGAGTTTGACGTGGCCGACGCGATTACCGGTATTTCTGATCGAAACATTGCGCCTTCATTCTCTCTCTCTCTCTCTCTCTCCTTCTCTCTCTCTCTCCTTCTCTCTCTCTCTCTCTCTCTCTCTCTCTCTCTCTCTCTCTCCCTCTCTCTCTCTCCGTGTCTTCTCGCGTCTTTCACAGTACCGTTATTTCGGCTTTGAGGTTTTGTAACCGAGTGACCCAGACTCGCGGGAATTACGGGAGAGAGAGAGAGAGAGAGAGAGAGAGAGAGAGAGAGAGAGAGAGAGAGAAGAGAGGACGCTTCTTTTTTCTCGGACTCATCGTCTCACGTACGTACACGAGAGCACAAAGAATAAAAGCAGACGAGAGACACGTGTACGGTGCGGAGGTAACGACGACAGGATTGTTTTCGCCGAGCGTTCGAACAAAAACTATTTGTTGCAGTATGAACGATGAGAAGTACAACTCTTCCTCGTTCAAAAGATGAAATATCCCATCGGCCATGAGAAAAGAAGCGAAATTGGTTTGTCGAAAAGAAGCCCGTCGCGCCAAGGCTACCAGGCCCCTCGCACGAGATAAAGCCTTGATCTCAATTAATCAAAATTCGCGTAAATTCAAATAAATGAATTATGAATCTATGAATTATGTTTTGTACAAATGAATTAATCTTGCTTTATATGTAAAATAATGTCAATAATTTGTCATTCGAGGTGTTTGTCAATGAAAGCAAATTGAAGTAAATGAAATAGATAAATAAAATTACATAAATTAATATTTGATAAATAATATTGATTTAATAAGTGAACGTCATAGATTTAATTTATATTCAATTGATATTCTATTCAATAATTTATATGATCAAATATGTCATTATTAGAAAATATTATTTTTATTATTGAATATTGTCACTATTAGTAGTAGCAGTCTTTACTTCCTTTACTACCCTTTAAGGGTGTTTACACGTAGCCGGAAGAAGTGAATGTGAGGGGGGGCTCACATTCTCTTCTCCTTCACATTTGTTCTTACAATTGTGTACATGTGTTTCCGTTTTCGTAACATATTATATACATTAAATATCGTATTTAATAATAATATTACAACATTGTCTTATGTAATAATTTATATTGAATTGATATTATAATAATAAACGTGATTTTATTTATATTACAATTCACTTAACATTCAATGAATTAATATTGATTTTAACGAATCCAGATATAAATAGCCTGCAATTTTTTCCAATCAATAAAAAATAGCAATTAAACTGTCGGGATTGCGCTCATCTCTTCTCTACACGCGATCTAATTGCGAGGGTTCGAGGTAAAGTGCGCTCGTGACCTTGTCGTGAAATCGCATCGCGGGAGAAATAAAATGTGCGAGCTTTCTAATATCTCGTTTCTCCCATACGTATCAGTATGCGAAATCCATTTTGCAACAGAAATCGCATCGAGAAACCTCCATGTTGTGAATAAATATATTTCGTCGAGACGACGGGGGAAAAAACGAGAAAAAAAAAAAGAAAAGAAAACGTCATTCAAGCGATCTTTTCCATGTTCTTGCATACATTCGGAATG
The DNA here is from genome assembly GCA_964007375.1 of Ophion obscuratus. Classification (NCBI taxonomy): domain Eukaryota; kingdom Metazoa; phylum Arthropoda; class Insecta; order Hymenoptera; family Ichneumonidae; genus Ophion; species Ophion obscuratus. The sequence goes on from OZ023323.1 coordinate 17,746,116, forward strand.
CAGGACTTGATGCGTTCATAGTCGTGCATATATATATATATATATATATATATATATATATACCACAAGAGACGATAAATCTTGTCACGAGAGAGTTGACAAGGAAAGTTCGTATGCCTGTTGAATTTTATTGAACTATTTTCTCAAAGTAAATTTGTCGAAGACGAAACACACACACACACACACACACACACACACACACACACACACACACACACACACACACACACACACACACACACACACACACACACACACACACACACACACACACACACACACACACACACACACACACACACACACACACACACATATATATACAGGGTGTCCTGTTATGAATGGATAATCCTGCAACTGTCGATAGGTCAGATCATGTCCTACCATATGCTGAAATTTCAGTTCAGCGAAAGTCCCGCGGTTTTCGAGATAAAAATCATCTGTTTTTTATATTTTGCATGCCATTTCAACAAATGATAACTTTTTTTGACTTGGTTATTAAAAAATACTCTTGGTTATTTGTTTTACCTAAAAAAGCCTCTTTTTTAACCTTAAATGTTAAGGAAACTTTATGAAAAAAGATCTTATGCAGAATTTCCATACAAACCAATTCGAACATCTGATTTTGATAGCCTGCGGTGTAAAAAAAATGTACTACGCATGTATACCAGTGTGACGCTTTAAAAAAATCGATTTTTTTGCCTTTTTTTACAGTTTATACTTTCAAGAATATCATTGTCATTTATATAATTTATATCAATATCATTTTATCCTGCAAAAATTGATAGGTAAATATTTCAACGCGTCTTTCTCGAAATGAAATTTTTCAAATTTGCTGACATTCTAACTCAAAGAACAATTATCCGATTGACTTGAAATTTGAACTGAGTACTCTTGAATATATTTACTCTACAATGACGTAGGATATTTTTGATTGGATGAATGTTGACGATTTGGCATTGAAAAAAACGACCATTTTATAGGCAAGAAAATAGACTTTTTTCATAACTACGCCATTTTGTTAGATTTTGATATTTTTCGAAAATCCTACGTCATTGTAGAGGAAATACCTTCCAGTTTAACGACATTCTTTCCTTGTTCGGTTTCAGCTACTCAATCGGCCGGAATCATGTCAGCAGTGGAGGAACTTTTTTTCGGTTCCTACGAAGTCAGCGCATAAGTCGCTTGGATCTCAATATTTTTCTATGAAAAAATTATGTAATATAGGTCAAATATAGCAAAATATATTCTTAATTTTCCGAAACATTTAATTGAGTAGTTTTCTTCCAAAAAATTCCCGTAAATCACCCAAATTTTCAGCGTCCACACTGCTATAGCCCCCAAAAAAGTTGCTTAGTTATTGTCGATTCACATCATTTGTAGAAATGGCATGCGAAAAACCAAAAGCAGATGATGTTTTTTTTCAAAAAATGATATGAGTCGACAATAACTAAGGAACTTTTTAAGGGGCTACACCAGTGTGAACGCCGAAAATTTGGGTGATTATCGGGTATTTTTTGGAAGAAGAGTACTCAATTAAATGTTACAAAAAATTAAGAATATATTTGGCTATATTTGACCTATATTACATAATTTTTACATATAGAAAAATATTGAGATCCACTCTCAAGATTTAGCCACCCGAAATAACTCGTTAATTATCGACGTCACAAAAAAATGTTCCCGACAAAAGTGGTACGGTGTGAAGGGGGTCATCAAATGCGACAATTTTCTTTTATTTCGGCGGATGCGTTGACGCACAGTGAAGGTCACCTCCACTTTTTAAAATGGATGCTACATTTTTTTTTCAACCATCTTGTAAAGCACCTCAAGCCGCATAAAAAACATTCCGGGGTGAAAGTCGTTCAAGGTCATTCAAGGTCAGTATCGATGATACAAATCTAAATATCTCGCATCACAACCAAATATTTCGTGGTGATCCGAGATATTTATATTTGTATTTCATTTTAATAGGTGACCTTGAATGACCTCGAACGACTTTGACTCCCGAATGTTTTTTATACCGCTTGAGTTGGATCACAAGTTGGTTGAAAAAAAGTGCCATTTTTTTGTCTGGAACATTTTTTCGCGACGTCGATAATTACCGAGATATTTCGGGTGGCAGAGATAAGAGGGACACCATGTATATTTACACACATACATACGTGCCTATATATGGACTATTATGCAGAGAAAGCATTCGCAAGAAGTCTCGTTGAATTATTTAATACATTCGTGAGATATTTAATCTCGAAGGCTCTCATACGTGTTCAAGTATTTACCCTGTAAGCCGCCACTGAATAGGTAACGAGACTAAAGCTATGTACCTCACCGTATACTATATTCATCGTCGCTTCCACGCTTCTCCTATGCCCAATTGAAAACAAGACAAATCATCGAAAAATATAAGAAAACGTTGTCAACGAAATTTGAGCTCAAACGTACTCCCTTCCATTTCTCAAAGTTACGCTAGACTATTCTGGCAGCGCGAGTTGCGGAAGTGCGCCTCGGCTTAAAAAAACGTAGTAGGTCGCGTACATGATCGCGGCGTTGGAAAAATAATAATAATAATAATAAAAATTATGCAATAAAAAAAAGACAGATGGCAGGAAAAAGTGGAGGGAGAAAAAGAACGACGTTGTGTATATTGTTGACTGGGGCGTTAAACGGATATATATGTACGGTAAATATCGCAAGTACGTGGTAACACAAACCGTTAGAAAAGTAGCAGTACGCGAGTCACAGTAGTGTGTACCTAGGTGTATATAGTGGTACGTGCATAGGACCGTTGCAAAATTGCTGCTTCGGACTCTCAACGTCGTGTGCACACAACCGCGAGGATGTACGGCAGTCGCGTGCCTGCCGTACACGGGTTTCATCCACCGGCAAGTATAGACAGGAGCTCTCGTACTCGTGGACTTTCCCTCGATGCGAAGGAAAAAGAAAAGAAAAAAGAAGCGCAAGTTTTCTCGGTAGCTTCGGCCACACCAATACATTAAAAAATGTATACATACATACATACATACATACATATATATATATATATATATATATATATATATATATATATATATATATATATATACACACACACACACACATATGTATTAGGGTGGCCGTTATTTTGGCTTGGGTAAAAAAAAATTAACGTGTAGCAAAAAAACTAATCAAGATATGAAAAAGAAAAATCTGTGTAAAATTTCGACGCGCTGGGATAAGGAGAACCCGTGCCACCGAGCAGTTTAATTTTCAAAAATACATGCATTTTTTTAATGGCCGCACTAAAATATTCATTAGTCTCATAATATTAATTAAAAAATCTGGAATTGGGTACATTGATTATACATATTAAGACGTACAAAATATATGATTTACTGATTTTCTTCCATCAATTATGTACAGTCGTGAGTAGATTGAAAAATGAATAGAAAATCTGAAAACGGACGTGGCGGTTTGGCCACATTGTGGCGGGAAATCGAAGCAGTGTATTAATTATCGGAGCGGATTTTTTATGCAAATAATAATGTAATAATCGTGTATTGAATGCTTCAAAATGATATTTTTTTTTGACCCTGCGAGAAGATTTTCCAACTGTAGTGGCGATAATACAAAATATAGTACGGACAAATAGTTCGAAATTTGGTCGTGGCGCTTCGTCCGCTCATTTTTACCGACCGAGTTGGTTTGCCATTGTTCGACATGGAAGAAAAATATAACACGTGAAACCTTTACGTTTCTGCAAATTTATTTCGATTTTACGATGCGGTTCCAAACGGTATCAGGTTTTCCAGTCAGACTTTACTTTTCTGCTCGATAAAGACATTGATTTCTTTATTAGTCCCGAATCTATGGCGTTTTTTGAATTATTTAAAATTGATTGTACTTTTCTCGACACCGAAGTATCTGTTGGGGACTCGACCGAGAGTTATCAAATGGGCGCGCAATTGATAAAAATAATAAGTGTCTGTAATGATATAGCGGAGCGGGGGATCAAACTTATCACCGATTATAACAATCGATTGACTTATGATGAAGATCAAATACAATTTGTTCTTCAAGTTGTCGCCGAATATAAAAAAAAAAATTCCGAACGTAAACAAATGTACTCTACTTCAATCATTTCATAGATGAACTGATATTACTTATGTAATATTTCATGTAAAGGTACGAATTTGCGGTACGTGATTGATGGAAAAAAAATCAGTAAATAATATATTTTGTAACTCTTAATATGTATAATCAATGTACCCAATTCCAGATTTTTTAATTAATATTATGAGACTAATAAATATTTCAGTGCAGCTATTAAAAAAATGCATGTATTTTTGAAAATTAAACTGCTCCGTGGCACGTATTCTCCGTATCCCAGCGCGTCCAAATTTTACACAGATTTTTTTTTCATATCTTGATTAGTTTTTTTGCTAGACGTTACATTTTTTTTACCAAAGCCAAAATAACGGCCACCCTAATATGTATGTATGTGTGTAGATATATATGGAACATTCCACGCCATTTCACCTAGCCTGTGACCCCGACCATTTTTAATCTGGCTGATTTTTTTTTGTAAAATTGTACCCCATTAATGGAATATCCACGGCAATTTTTAGATTTTCAACTCGTAGCAGTTATAATTTTTTAAAATTATAACTGTAATTATAGATAAAAATCTATAATTTCTAGATTTTTACTTTTAGCAGTTATAATTTTTCGAACAATGTCGATGTTGGAATTTTTGGAAACGTTTACACGCTGATAACTCCGGAACTAATGGAGATATCGAGAAATATCGATATATAACTTTTTTTCATTTTGAATCATACTTTCGTAAAAAAATATGAAAAAGTTATTAATTATCAATGCCAACGTTTTTTTTTCGCTTCTAAAGTGAAAATTGTTTTTTGAAAAGTTGAAGCCCTTTTTTATTTTTTTTTTCAAAAAATTCTGTAAAATCGAGTGACCCATTCTATGATTTTTAAGACTAGTCTCATCGTGGGCCCATTTTTCGTTCTATTTTTTTTTCTTCGAATTAATTATATTTTTTTGAAAAGATTTTTATCATTTTAATCGTCAATGCTATTCATGATTTTGTGATTTCCAATTCGGCTTCGACGGGCCTGAAAACGTTTATTTTTTAATTATGCTGAATTTAACGAAAACAAATGTTTTTTATTCAAAATAATTTTTTTGGCGTTAAAATCAGCACAAATAAAAAATAGACCGTTCGTTTCACCTGCTGTTTTTTGCCTGTCATTTCTACGAAGGATAGAAATCGACAATAACTAAGCAACTTTTTAAAGTAATTGGCACGATATGCGTGGTAAATTTTTTTTACACCGCAGTCCATGAAAGTCAGATTATTGAATTGCTTGTATGAAAATTCTGCATAAGATCTTTTTTCATAATGTTTCTTTATCATTGATGGTTATAAAGACGACTTTTCTAGGTAATACAAATAATCAATAGTATTTTTTTTAACGGGGTTAAACAAGTTATCACTTGTAGAAATGGCATGCGAAAACCCGAAAGCGGATGATTTTTATCACGAAAACCGTGGGACTTTTGCTGAACTGGAATTCCAGCATATAGTGGGACATAATCTGACCTATCGAAAGTTGCAGGATTATCCATTCGTAACAGGACACCCTTTATGTGTTTGTGTGTCTGAGTGTGTGCGTGCGCGCGTATATAAGAGCTGCAATAAATTTATGACGAGCTCGCGACACGCTTGTCTGGGACTACCGACTGGAACGGGAATAAGGAATTTGGTACCTTGACTCGCGTAAATCCACGCGCTTAAACGTGCACTTCCGGTCGCCTGTCAAATTTCTCGTGCGGGCGTAATTTCTCGCTCGGCTGACATTTGGGGCCCACAATCCGTAACGATAACCATATATTTGGTGCGTGCTACTCCCTATTAGAAAAAAAAATAGATTCTATTCTCCTAAGCGTGTACCTTTATTGTGTTATTTGTTTTTCAGTACACGCAAAATTGGTCCTTTTCTTGTAAAATTACATATCCTTGTGTGTGTGTGTGTGTGTGTGTGTGTGTGTGTGTTTTTATGGAAGAAAAATTGGTCCTGTAGGAGTATATATTTATAGTGTTGTTGGTTTTTTTTATAGAAAAAAAATTGATTTTATTCTTGTAAGAGTATACATTTTTTAAGTTATTTGCTTTTTTTGATCGAAGAAAAATTTATATTACTCTTACAAGAGTACACATTTTTCTATTATTTGTTTATTTTTTTCCATAGAAGAAAATTTAATTTTGTGTTTGCACGAGTAAGCATGTCATGTGGTGCTTTTTTAGTAGGAGAACATGTTATGCGGTGTTTTTTTTTAGCAGAAAAACAATTGATCCTGTAAGACTATATATTTTTTCCGTTATTTGTTTTTTTTTGTCGAACAGAAGTTTACTTTGTTCTTGTAAGAACAAATGTTCTTGTAAAAACAAATAGCACAAATAGCACTTTTTAGTGTTATTTTTTTTTTGTAGAAGCGAATTCAATTGTTTTTTTTTATGCGACTACACATGTTTTAAGGTATTGGTTTTTCTTTTTAGTAAACGGAAAATTAATAGTATAAGTCTGTATTTTTTGTGTTGTGTTTTTTTTTATTTGATAGAAGAAAAATTGATTCTATACCTGTAAGAGTATACATTTTGTCTTCTCAAAAAAGCGGATTCAATTATTATATACTGCATGCATACATTTGTTTCTTTTCTTCATAAAAACGAATTTAATTTTTTTTCATGAAAGTCCGCGGGTATTGCGATATCTGTTTTTTTTGCAGAAGAAAAATTGCTCCTGTGAGAATATATATTTTTCGTGTTAGTTATTTTCTGATAGAAAAAAACATTTACTCAATTCTCATATGAGTACGTTCTTTGTGGTATGTGTTTTCGTTTTCAATGGATAAAAAATGCATTTCAAACTTGTTCGAAGGATGACCTTGTATTGTACTGCAATGCGACACAATTGGGTAGGTTACACATGAAAGTGTGCGAGATAATTGTTGTACAAGCTTGTCGTAAGGGGTTTGATTGTCCAATGTAAATGGCAAATAATAAGTGTGTAAGAATACGTCAGTTGGTACAATATAACATATATATATATATATATATCGTTAACATATGAAACTTAATATTTAAAAAAATGGCGAAATCGCAATTGCATAAACGACATAAAAGAAGCGTTTTGCACGTGCCAATTTTCAAAGACGCATATATAGTTACACATACGTGCCTAAATATGCACACTTGTCTAAATATTTATGGTAGCCTCGCATTTTCGATGTCCTTCCCCACGGGGCTGTAATTACGTCTTGTAATTGTGCCGACAGGATTCGGAACTTATTGCGATGACATTCGGACGCGAGTATTGCGTGCGTCGTGACGCGGGACATGGAGCGTCGGGGAGGGAGGGGGGGGGGTTTATAAATGTAGGACAAAGCAATATATGCGGAACGACGCCGCAATTTCGAGTAAGAAAGGAGCGGGGCCACCTGAAAAACCAAAAAGAAAAAATGTGCGAAGGCGCGCAACGTGTCGCGGTATTCCTATGAAGGAATTCGCGCGCGTGGGTTATCACGCAAGGTTTGCCCCTCCCGCGTTGCCGCGCGATTCGACCTGACTTGTATGGGAATGCACACGCGCGCGTGCGTGAAAATTCCTTGCGACTCGTGACTACAACCTAATTTGAAAATTACATGTAAAAAAGAATATTAAAAAAAAAAACAAGCTTTTATGAGGCATTCCACGTCACTTCAGCCATTAAAAAAAAATCCACAAATTATTTTGAAAAATCGAGTTACTTTATTGAAAAATATTCACCGAGTGTCGAAATTTGAAAAAAAATTCTGACGTTTTTTTCTCGTTGATTACCATTTTTTAACATTTTTCCATTCAAACGGCTGTATCTTTGGCAGGATTTGACGTATTTACACTCCTAAAAAACGAAAATGTGCGTCTTTTTATAGCCTTCCAGAAAAAAACTAATTTAGATTTTACTGAGCAAGTCGCACGTCTGTTTCAGGACAAAATATGCAAAAATATTTTTTTTCTCAAGGAAAGACACTCGTTATTTTATTTTTAAGAATTTCCCCGAATTGTGAATACGAAAAACGGATTTTTGGTATTTTTTATATTATGGGATTCCTAAACACCGCGAAGTAACAGCTAGAATTATTTTAAAATTTTTTTTATTAATATTCGATTGAAGAGTGTTGAGCACTCCAAGGCTCCAATACATATGGACATATATGTCATATGTATTTCAAAAACCTGGTAAACATACAGCGAGTGCTCCACACTCTTCAATATTAATAAAAATAGCTGTTACTTCACGGTGTTTAGGAATCCCATAATATAAAAAATACCAAAAATCCGTTTTTCGTATTCACAATTCGTGGAAATTCTTAAAAATAAAATAACGAGTGTCTTTCCTTGAGAAAAAAATATTTTTGCAGATTTTGCCCTGAAGCGGACGTTCGACTTGCTCAATAAAATCTAAATTAATTTTTTTCTGTAAGACTAGAAAAAGTCGCACATTTTCGTTTTTTACGAATGTAAATTCGTAAAAAGATACAGCCATTTGAATTGAAAAATATTAAAAAATGGTAATCAACGAGAAAAAACGTCAGAAATGTTTAAAAAAATGTCGACACTCGGTGAATATTTTTCAATAAAGTAACTCGATTTTTCAAAATTATTCGTGGATTTTTTTTACTGGCTGAAGTGACGTGGAATGCCTCTTATTTGGTGTACTAAAAAGTAGAAAATAATTTTTTTTACCAAGTCACCTATATGTGACTTGGTAAAAAAATATGACTATTAATAAAATATGACTATATGACTATAAATGAAAGCTTGGGGCGCTCAACTTTTCAAACGGTGAATAAATTTGATCATTTAAACAAAAAAAATCGTGAAAATAAGCAAATGTTTTTCTCGCCTAAAGGTATCTCCCCCCCCTTAAATAAAAGGAGAGTAGCGAACGAGTCGTGCCCCGTGACGTCGGCCCGGGTCAATACTCAGACGGGTGACCGCGGAGTGACAAGTGCGGGATAAAAGTGAAAGGGATTGCAAACCTGGCAAGGGCGAACAAAGGAACATCGGTAATCTATTTTTGTAATAAACATTGAAAATGTAAAAAAAAAAGAAAAAATTCCACGAAAAATACGTTCCAACCAGTTCAGCCGGCCTTTGTCCGAGCAAGATAATCTTCGTCCCCGCTAGTTGGACTCGAGATTTATATTCGATTGAACTCATGCATATGGTCCGGGACCCAATGACTCGGTGCACGGGAGAAAAGGTGTCGCGTTTCCGTGCGCGTTAGACTGCATCGTCGTCTCTCGATCGTGGGTCGATGAACGGTGGCTAGATCGACCGTGGGAGAGAGACAGAGAAAACTAGCTTTTTCTTCTTTTTATCACGTTACGCGCTGAATAACGTCCCGCCCCCTCCCCTCCTCTCGCTCTATCTCATCGTACTCGGGGCGCACGTCCCCTTAAGGGGTCTTCTCACTTTAGACGAAAAGAAGGCTATTTTCATGAATTGTTTTGATAAGTTTATATTATAGATATTGATATAAAATTCGTACACTTAATAAATACAATTTCGAAATACATAAAAATATATTTTTTAATATATTTATGTAATCCAAACAAACTTTAAACGCGTTTTTTTAACAACGTTTTTCGACGGCGTGTTGATAAAATCTTCGAAACTACTCAACCGATCCTTGTGAAATTTTAACCACATACCGCATATCGAGGATTTTTTAAATTTTGATATTGACTTTTTTGCCAAAAACTGTGAAGAAACACGTTTTTTGTTGTTGTTTTTTTTAGAAAAATGTCCGCCATTTTGTTATTTTTGCTTATATAAAAAATCGTATTATATGCGCTATAGCCATTAACATACTGAATCTAAAACCGTTTTATTTTTTTCGTTTCGGATGATCCATCTCCGAGATTTCATCAACAGCACAGACCTACATTTTTTTTAGGACATTCTTTAACTACAATTTTCGTCTACGAATCGTGATGTAAATAAAAAAAAATTTAATGTACTTCGAAAGTGAATTTATTAAGTGTAACAACTTTTATATCAATATCTATCAGTTCATCCTCTATCTATCATTCTCTATCTATCATTCATCTATCAGGTCAGGTCACTTTGATACACCCTTAACATTCGCCAGCGATCTGAAATCCCCGGACAACATCTCGCAAAAAATAAACCAACAAAATTAAATCCCATAAATCGTAGTGAGCCAAAGACAATATGATCAAACCACAATGAGGAAAATTAACGAAATACAATTGCTCCGGCCCCGAAGCGTGTGAAATTGCGGAAAAAAAGAGCGGAGAGGATCTCGTGTGCTTTTATAGGCATTTCCCGTGTCGCGGATTACTCCAAGTTCATGCGAGAGCGCACTAATGGCACTGTACATACGTATACATATATATACATATATGCACTACCCATGCACGCACAGTTGCGTTTTTCCGTATCCCGCTGAGAGTTCGCTCGCACTCGACCTGAGCAAAAGTGACAGAAATTCGCTTCATCCGGTGATTAACGTGCGAACGAGATGAGGATCTATATATATTTACCGTTCGGATGCGCCTATATACGCGTCTTTAGCGAAAAACGTCGAGATGCAAATCAGCGAGAGACTGGGACAGGACAATGATTATTATTCATAATTGTATTTTCGAGGTCAAGTTTGTTCGAGGAATTTCTATCCATTTGCCCGCTATGAGCTATCGCTCCGTTATTTTTTTTATATATATATATTATATTCATATTCATGTATTTCTCCATTTTCACCGACGAAAGACGAGCCCAAAAAATGGTCTTTCTATTCCGACATGTATATTTTTTTCTATTTTTTTTTACAGGAGGAACGAAATGCGGTCACCCGGCAGTGCCGATGAACTCGAGAGTCGCACTCACCGACGAGAGTCTGTCAGCTGGTACCCTGGCGACCTACACCTGTGACTCCGGTTACGAACTCTTTGGGTGTGTATATATAGTTGTATATATGCTATTTTCCGAAATCAATTAATATATGCGTTTGTATACATTTTTCACACACACACACACACACACACACACACACACACACACACACACACACACACACACACACACACACACACACACACACACACACACACACACACACACACACACACACACACACACACACACACACACACACACACACACACACACACACACACACACACACAAACACACACATACACAAACACCAAAATCATTTGCTTTTGGTTTTTCGCATGCCATTTCTACAAATGATATAACGGTACATTTTGTTTACACCGCAGGCTATCCAAGTCAAAAGTTCGAATTAGTTCGTATGCAAATTCTGCATACAATCTTTTTTCCTAAAGTTTCCTTAACATTTAAGGTTAAAAAGAAGAGTTTTCTAGATAAAACAAATAGCCAAGAGGATTTTTTTTAAGCCCGGTCAAAAAAGTTATCATTTGTAAAAATGGTATGTGAAAAACCAAAAACAGATGATTTTTATCTCGAAAGCCGTGGGTCTTTTACTAAACTGAAATTCCAGCATATAGTAGGACATGATCTGACCTATAGACAGTTGCAGGATTATCCATTCATAGCAGGACACGCTTTGTGTGTGTGTGTGTGTGTGTGTGTGTGTGTGTGTGTGTGTGTGTGTGTGCGTGTGTGTGTGTGTGCGTGTGTGTGTGTGTGTGTGTGTGTGTGTTGTGTGTGTGTTCATATAGTGAGGAGGGTTATGTTCATAAAGCTAAGATATGTGAGCTGTATATAAATATGTATACAGGGTAACAATTATACGGTAGCCATGGGTTTTTTTAAGGGAGGACACCACTATGACGCGCTAAAAAAGGTTCCGATTTTTTTCGTCTAATAGATTATTTATTTGCAATTTGGTCAAGAGGTATGTTATTACGCATACATTGAACCTACTTCATCTAAATTTTTATTTACAAAGTATGACTATTCACAACATTATTGGGGTACAATAGGGCCTGTGTGTAAAAAATGTGGTGCAACGGTCGGATCGATAACTTGACTATAGTTGGTCTGAAAAATAAAAGTAACAAAAATCCATAATCTATATATATGTAGTTCTCGTTGTACGTAGCCACGTGAAAAAAAAAATCACAAATTGGCGGATGTTGAAAGAAGTCTAATTTTGGCGACATTTTTACTTATATTCGGGGGCTTAAACAATACAAAGTTAAACAAAAACGACTACGTGCAACCGTAACTACTGCAGTTGCCAAAATTTTAGTTGCTTTCTGTTTGAAAATCGAATAATTATAGCTAAAAATTGTGATTTCAGCCAGGTCCAGAAAAGTCGTTTCGAGAAAAAAGCGATTGAAAGTTTTATTTTATTTATACGTAGATCGTTGCGCTACCTGCTATGAATAAATCGTCTGTAATTTGGTCAACCTTCAATATTCTAACTTGACGTTTTTTTCACATATTCTTGAATATGTATACTTTGAGAAAAAGCAGGAAAATAATTCACCAGTGGCAATGGTGCTCTTCCTTAGGGTCTTGCGTAGAGATTTATCGACTGAGAAAAATATTTTTCTAATGGTTTTCCAAGTCCTATACAAAACAAAATATAGCGTATTATTGTGACAAGTAGTGTTTGGCATAAAAAATTGAGCATTATGAAAACAAAAAAAATGAAATTTCCATTATGAGTACAGCAGAATGAAGATAAAGAAATTCCGAATGCGAAACATTATCGTTAACAATACGAGAAACAAGTCGAAACAATACGACAAAAAAATTATCAAAGATGCATTTTGAGGTGGATAAATGGAATTACAATCCATTTCAAAAAGTTTTTTAGTAGCATTTCGTATTCGGAATTTAACAATTTTCATTCTGCTGAACGCAAAACGGAATTTCGATTTTAATTCAGAATGCTCAATGTTTCCTGGCGAATCCTCCTCGTTACAAAAATACGCTGTACTTTTATTTCAGGAGGATTCGAAATACAATTAAATATATTTTTTTTCCGGTCGTAAAATCTCCGAGTCGGAACCCGTAAAAAGCACACGGCCACCTTATAAGTGTCACCTCGTATATGCATATATATATATATATTGGGCTGTATTAGTCGCTCCAGTCGTCACATGAATATGTATATATGAGTATATTCATGCCACAACCGGGGAGACTCTACAAAGCTGACTGGAAAGACTCTACCAAACCTGAAACACGAAGAAAAAAAGTGCTAAAGAAACATTTCGTCTCTATATCTTCATAGCGCATACACTTTAGCACATTGACGTCCTCCGTCCCCCGCTCCTCGCGAAACCTCGCGTAACGCGGATATTGAGGACGCAATTAGCGTACGCGAGTAAATAACGGTACGCGGAGAATTACCTTGCGACACTCACGAATCGTCATCATCAAAATCTCCTCTCGCATTTTTATCCTGCCGTGAGCAAAACGGCACAAAAAATCAATCAGTCATTTTTATTGGCTCCGTTCTGAGTATACAGGGTGTCCCAGAACTGAATGCGTTCCCTTTAATGGGGGGTTGGGGGTGAAATTCTGAGTCGATTGATATAAGCATGTGCGGGTCTGAGATGAACCTATGAATTATTATTCATTTTTAAAGGCGGGCCAATCAGGTGCGCCCGCCTTTTAAAATGAATAATAATTCAAGGGTTCATCTGAGACCCGCACATGCTTATATAAATAGACTCAGAATTTCACCCCCAACACCCCACTTCAGGGAACGCATTCAGTTCTGGGACACCCTGTATAGGGTGGGGACAATGAAATCGAACGCAGCGCCCGCAGTGGACAAAGATTGTAATACACTCGGCTATGTATTTGTCAAATCTGCATGAGTGTAGTAAGGTAAATGTCCCAATTATTGAACAGGTCCCAATTATTGAACACTATCTTGTATTTTTATTATTTCTCATTCACCTGCATGCATTTACTTATTTATAAAATTTCATTACATATATGGAACTTTTAGCTATCGAAATGTTATCTTACTTGTGCAAAAAAGCTTTAATTAATAGAGAAAAAAATTATTTAATCAGCAACGGTGACTCGATTTGACGTCTCGTGGTAACTGCTTATCGTTTTTGCTAAGACGCGCAGCTTCATGCGTAAGGGCATAAAAAAATTAAAAACTGTCGCATCTCAAAAAGTAAAGGCGTTTCAGGTTCCTCAGAAAATTTCTTACGAGATTTCTTGGAATGAAAGTTAACATATTCTTTTTTTTCAAAAATGGGACAGTTATTTTATAATAAATTGCAAAAATGCCGGAAGGAATAGTAAATGCAAATTTTATCGATTCGCTGAGGCAAATTGGAAGTCAGAACATCGCAACGAATGAATAGCTGCAGTTTTACCTTTAACCCTTCCTTGGCACACATGACCCATAGTTACCACACCCGTGCAAATTTGCACCACCTAAAATTTCTTGTTCGTGGCTCTCTGTTAAATTTGGTTTCGACTTTCACGTATTTTCACGAAATAAATAATATTTTTTTGCACTCGAGACCATCACCGAGATTACTGGGTAATTTTTACCCCAAGAAACACTGGTTATTGGATACTTGCTAACTCTCCATGAAAAGTTGAAAATTTTATGGATATTTTTTTTAGGGGTCTTCTCACTTAAGACGCAAAAAAGGCTATTTTCAGTATTTTTTTTATTGGTTTATATTATAGATATTGATATAAAAGGTGTTACACTTAATAAATACACTTTCCAAATACATTTAAAAAATGTTTTTTACGTATCTTTGTAACCCAAAGAAACTTTAAACGCATTTATTTCTCAAGACGACGTTTTTCGACGGCTTGTTGATAAAATCTTCGAAACGACTGAACCGATCCTTATGAAATTTTAACCACGTATTCTTCACAATTATAGCTATAGCGCATCTCAAGGTTTTTTTTAAATTTTGATATTTACTATTTTTTGCCAAAAACGGTGAAAAAAAACGTTTTTTTTGTTTTTTCGAAAAATGTCCGCCATTTTGTTATTCTTGTAATATCAAAGCGTATGATATGCGCTATTGCCATTAACATACTGAATCTAAATCCGTTTGATTTTTTTGTTTCGGATGATCCATCTCCGAGATTTCACCAACAGCGCAGACCTACAATTTTTTACGACATTTTTTTAACTATCATGTTCGTCTATAAATAGTGACTTAAATTAATCGAAAAAATTTTATAATGAATTTCGAAAGTGTATTC
Source organism: Ophion obscuratus (assembly GCA_964007375.1). NCBI lineage: Eukaryota > Metazoa > Arthropoda > Insecta > Hymenoptera > Ichneumonidae > Ophion > Ophion obscuratus. Next base: position 17,761,381 of record OZ023323.1, read on the forward strand.
ATTAAGTGTAACAACTTTTAAATCAATATCTATGATATAAACCTTTCAAAAAATTGATGAAAGTAGCCTTTCTAGCGTCTAAAGTGAGATCATGCATGTTTGCAAAATTTCAGAGCTCTAAGTAGTCGGGAAGTGGGTGAAATTTCGATTTCCCGTTTTACATCTCACAGAAAGACAAGTTAAGGGGTTGGGCCACAGTAACGGGTATAAAATCATGTGCGAATTTAACAATTTTTTTCGTATCAAAAAGTGTTTCACTCATAAAATTAATTACACATCTATTTAGTATGAATATCAAGCCGTTAGAAAATATATATATTTTTTTTCGATATACAAGATGGTCGACTACTAACATTTTCTTTTATCTTTTTTTTGGCGCTCCGCGGGGTGACATTTAGCATCCACAATTTTTTACCAAGAACAAAAAACCACAATTCTCGACACTATATTAGAATACCTAAAGAAGTACGTACGAAATTTAAAAAATATTATTTTATTCAAAAGTTGTAGGTATTTGAACTGAAGAAATGAGTTTTCAGTGAAAAAATTCCTTATAACTGCTCATAAACTGCTCACAAAATGAAAAGTTTTCGATTAATCAGAAATTTCGTACGCACTTCTCTGCAAAATGCAATTAGGAACATAACTTTTAAATTTGAAGAAAATCGAGTGAAAATTGTTGAAGTTATTTGTCACGCCAATTGGAAAAAAGCTGTTTCAAGAAATTCCGAGTAATCGGATTTTGTACATGGAAAAAAATTCTAACAGCTTGATATTCATACTAAATAGATGTGTAATTAATTTAATGAGTGAGTCACTTTTCCATGTGAAAAAATTATTAAATTCGCACATGATTTTATACCCGTTACTGTGGCCTAACCCCTTAAACAAAAGCTCGTAAATATTGAAAACTCTGACAGCATTCGCTTTTTTCACCGTTCCCGAGACTACGTTTTCCGGCGAACGTTAATTTTATCGCAGTCGATCGTTCGTTTTGCACGAAAGCATTTTTTCTCCCCTCGTCTGCTCGCGATTGCAACTTTCGCACGCGTCCTTGTCGCGAGAAAAAGCGACCCGCGACAATTGCGCGGATTTGCGCGTATTATAGACAGGCACCAAACGCGATCGAGCGTTACATCGTGGAACAATCGTTTTTTCCCCCCAGTTCTCTCTTTCTTTATTTCTGCAACGCGGTTTCCAAATTCCGCGTCTTAAAGTGTACTAGGAATTTCGCAATAACGCGGCCCCTAATCGAACGCGAATCGTCTACGCGACGGACCAGAGAAATTGTTATTTTCCGTCATGCATGTACGAGCGTATATAGACGCGGCTTCCGCTGTCGCGTCGCGCGAGTAATCGTGAGAAACGATCTTTCCGTGAGGATTCGAAGGTGTACGGAGTACCGATTTTCCGTAGTTGGAGTAATCGCCATTGGGGTTTTCGAAGTATCGTAAATCGGGGCTACTTTGAACAGGTTTTGGAAGTTTTTTGTAGGTAAATTTTTTGTTATCAACCTAGATACCAACGTTTCTTGCTCCAATAGAACAGTGTGTCCTTTAGGGGTTAGGCCACAGTAAGGGGTATAAAATTATGTGCGAATTTAACCATTTATTTCGTACGAAAAAGTGATTCACTCGTAAAATTAATTACATAAGATTAATTAAATCTATTTAGTATGAATATCAAGCTGTTAGAAAAAATATATTTTTTTTTTCGACGTACAAAATGACCGACTAATATTTTCTTTTGTTATCTTTTTTAGGCGCTTCGCGGCGTGACATTTAGCATCCACAATTTTTTGCCTAGAACAAAAAACAAAAATTCTCGTCAATCAACATTAGAATACCGAGAGAAGTACGTACGGAATTTAAAAAATATTGTTTTATTCAAAAGTTGTAGGTATTTGAATGAATTTTCAGTGAAAAATTTCATATACAATTGCTCATAAAATAAAAAGTTTTCGATTAATCAGAAATTCCGTACGTACTTATCTGCGAATTGCCATTACGAACATAACTTTTAAATTTAAAGTAAATCGAGTGAAAATTGTTGAAGTTATTTGTCACGCCAATTGGAAAAAAGCTGTTTCGAGAAAAAACGCGTTTGAAGTTTTAGGTACTCTATGGCCGTGCCAGAGGTGGGTTTACGTTATACGCTCAATGTCGGTGGAATTTTTTTTTCCTTGCCATAAATCGAATAGTAACTTACTCTTATGATGATGAAGCATTTTCTGAAAATTCTACTGTGGTCTTACCCCTTTAGCTATCAAATGTATAAGAAAGTCAAACCACCGCCTCACAATTTGATAGTATATACATTTTTTAAAGTGTCAAAGTAGCCCCGAGTGTGGGGCTTCTTTGACAGGGCATTGAAATGCAACTTATGCCAAAGATTAAGGGTTACTTTCAAATCATTTTGATAAAAAAATCTAATATTTTATGCATTATACATGAAATCAATGAAAAGCAACGATTTTTTATAACCCATTTGTCATCGTTATTAAGGCAGCAGAACTCGAACAATTTTCGTCCAATCGACTTGAAATTTCAACTGTAGCTTCGTAGATTACTTTAACAGTCAAGTACGAGCGCTTTTTTCGATGATTCGAAAATTGTAAAAAATATATCACTTTTGAGATGAAAATGGGGCATTTGGGGATTGGAGATGTCATTTGCTAGTCTTTTCACCCCTAGACGCTATGCCCTAAGTGTCACAATAATTGAGATTTGATTTTTTTTTAATTTCCCCAAAATTTTGCCTTTAAGGTAATCTTATCGCTTCACACTAGTCATACCACTGATCATACTTGAGACTTGTACAATTTCATAGTTGTAACATATGCGAAAAAATCATTTGTTATAAGTAAAATTTTCCATGTGTAAACTGCTTGATGAATGTTCACACTAAATTAGAAAAAATGAAAAAATAGTTATTTCAACAATTCGCACAGTATTTCTAGGTTTGATATTTGGCAATATTGGTTCTATCTCCGTCTCTTTTTACTCAACCAGGCGAGTTCAACCTCCATGCTTTTCAACGTCGATCTGTCAAAACAATGCCAGGTGCGGGAAATATAAAGCATTGTATTCGGGCCACGAGTGGTAAAAAGCGTGGAAAATTTGTGTCGGCGAAATATGTCGGTTAAAAATAAAATATGTGTGGAAATTTGAATGAGTGAGATACCCATGTAGGTTTCGCCAATCGAACCGTAACGGCCAATACTTGGACCAATGTTGGCGGGACGATGATCGATTAACCAATTGTACGCCAATGCTCGGTTGAGTATTGACTAACCAACATTGGTTTGCTGATACGAGGCCAATGTTCGGCCAAATATAGACTCGCTAATCATTGGCTTGTCGATACGAGGCCGATGTTTGGCGAAGTATATACTCGCCAATCATTGATTTGCCGATACGCGGCCAATGTTCGGCCAAACGTAGACTCGCTAATCATTGGCTTGTCGATACAAGGCCGATGTTTGGCGAAGTATAGACTGGCCAATCATTGTTTTGCCAATACGAGGCCAATGTTCGGCCAAGTATAGACTTGTTCATTATTGGTTTATCGATATGAGGCCGATGTTTGGCGAAGTATAGACTCGCCAATCATGTTTTTGCCGATACGAGGCCAATGTTCGGCTGAGTAACGCATGATCGAACCGCAATTCGTATATTGACGATTCATTGTTTCGCGTTGAAGTCATTGAGAGACGAGATAAATACTTTTTATGAGTCCATTGGACATTATTCTTAACAAATATACTACCAAATCAATGCACTCATTGTTGGCCGATTCTCGAACGAGCTCATACGCGATATTCTGCCGATTTTTGTGAACCATCCTACACTGACAGAAAAATTCTATTAATATTAACTAACCGCGTCTATTTATTTTTTATTTGAACTAACTAGATTTTTCGTGAAATCAAATTTTTCCTATTGCATTCCATTATTGGAATTATTCATTTTAAATATATTTATTTATTCAAATTAAACTTAAACTAATGGTCTGTCTTTATTGCAACACACATATTAACGGGTTGTGGGGGAAGAGAAGGTGCAGAGAGAGGAATTATATATATAGGTTAGGTTTGAACATTCTATAACATGGCATTCGATAACACTCTCTAATTATCACAATTATATTAACTAATTGATATAGTTTATATGATACAAATAATAATGAGAATTCATCATTATTTGTCATCATCGGTAGCATAGGGGCAGCGTGTTTGGCTATGAGTAGGGAAGTTCAAGGTTCGAGCCCCATATGGGTGAAATATTTTCTTCAAACTAATCATTTCGAAATACCAGGTAATGACGAATTACAATACAAAAATAATAATTTTTTTTTTTTGGCAGTGCAGGACCAATTTTGTCGATCTATATTGGGTCACAATTATCCGCCAAGACTCGGTCGATAATCGGGCCAAGCTCGAGTGCCAATGATGGCAATCTTGAGGGGACTTATTGTTGGCCGATTCTCGAATGAACTCCTACGCGATGCTCGGCCGATTCTCATAAGCCATTCTAGGGCCAATATTGATTGCGAATATCGGACCGCTCTTATCATCCAAGGCTCGGTCGATGATCAGGCCAAGCTCGAGTGCCAATGTTGGCAAGCTTGGCGTCGAGCATCGGCCAATCATTGGCCACTACCGATCACCCTACATGGGATGCGGTTAGGACTACAGTCAGCTGTTGCCTTGCTGCCGCGTCTCTTTATCGTAGCAAGTGGTAATAAATCCAATACCGGAAGTTCAAATTAAACATGATATTACATCAAAATTAGGTCAATAAGCGTAATTTTTTCTGAGGCCATTGAATTACTATAAGTGTCAAGTATGTAAATCTGATTATTTTTAAGAATCTGACGGATTCCCGCTATTATGTACACTTTTGTAGCGACCGAAAAATCAGGTTTTTGTATATCGTGTCGACATTCCTTCAAAAAAAATCCGCAATGTTAATATTTTTTATTTCCGTAATTAGGTCGATAACCGACCCTGAAATTGTACAGAGACGATTATTAAGATATTTGATGAAGCTCAAAAAAAAATGAAAATCCCATGGATGGAAGCATGGCGATGGGATTATCTTCAATCGTCATAACTTTTTTGTTTGTGGTTGTGATAGCACGAAATAACTTTTGGTGCATTCTGCAATGTATGTTTATTATCAATAAATCATTATTTGATACAAAAGGTTTCAAGAAAATGACTCGTGAGCTTCCAAAGTCTTAAAAATGCGTAAATGTATGGCTAATGTCAACTTCTTAATTCATTATCGAAAAAACTAAAAGCTCTTTTGAAATTAGCTTTGTTTTAACAAGTTCTCTAGTCTAAATGCCCTTTGCAACGTTATGCTACATGTCATAGAAATAATTCATTATATGGTCAAAATAAAGAGACAAAACCGCAAGATTACTCTTCTGACTTTCAAACCGTCAAACAACCATCCTCAAAATCGAAATATCACAAAGAAACAGTAAACGTCGGAAGCACAATTTGAGCTTTATTGAAAAATGCACAAAACGTATCGAATTTTTTTTTTTTCATAATTATAAAAACGGCTCGAGAAAACTTCGATTTTTTACAGTCGCAAAAGAGCAAAAGGGGGAAAAAATTAGGTGTTTTTTCTTTTTACACCGGGAGTGAGATTTTCCACTATGGAAATCTATAATCACTGATAGTGATGGAAATAGTTGTCTGAGTTGAGCTGAAATACCCCATATATAATAAAGTGCCGAAATTGCTTTACATTAGCTTTCTTATTTTTTTCGAAAAGATTCTCGAGCACGCTCGCGTATGTCACTACGTAGAAACTCGGTATATAAAAAGAAGAAGAAGGCAGAGAAGACAAAGAGAAAAAATGACGCTTTCGTGCCGCGAGGAGAAAAAAATTCGGAGCGCGTTCTAACGGGCTGCGTTCGATACGTGACCGGGCGTTACAAGTTTCGTTTCGGTTTCGAAAAATGGTCTGCGCTCGTAGTCCCGTCGTCATTATATATATATATATATATATATATATATATATATATATATATATATATACATATACAGACTGTCCTGTTATGAATGAATAGTCCTGCAACGGTCGATAGGCCAGAACATGTCCTACTATATGCTGGAATTTTAGTTACGGTAGTACGAGCGCGTAATCTTGTTTTCTATAGATTTTGTTCAAATTTCAACCAAACATTGTTCACGTGATTATGCATGTTTGAGTGAAATTTCAGAACAGTCGACTATTTATATTGGGAGATAATGGGTTTTAAAATTGCAACTTTTAACACTGCAGGGTCTACATTGAAATTTAAACAGAATCATTGTCCGTAAAAAATATTTGTCCCCTATAATAATAAGACATATGGAACACCGCATGGTTCCACGTATCTAATGACGTGAGTTTGCGCGGCATATTCAAAATAATACTGCAACACAAATTTTTATTTCGAAGTAATTTTTAATCGAACAAAGTTTTTAATTAGTTATGAATGAACGAACACTTTTATTTGTTAATGAAGATAACATAAGCAATATAAAATATTAATATTTTTTATGCAAATATTTTTTGATGACAACATTTTTAACTTTAGGAACACGACAATTATTTTTTGCTCGAAATATTGAACAATACTGTTCCGGGGTGTTGCCATATGTCTTCTTATTATAGGGGACGAACATTTTTTTAGGAAAATAATTCTGTCTAAATTTCAATGCAGACCCTGCAGTGTTGAAAGTTGCAATTGAAAAACCCATTATCCTCAAACCTAAATAGTCGAATGTTATGAAATTTCACTCACACATGCATAATGATATGAACAATGTCTGGTTAAAATTTGAACAAAGGCCTTATATACGCGATTCCGCCGATTTTCGAAGGTACTTTTCTAGACGCGGTTAAAAAAAATGACGCTTATATTGACAACATTTTCTTACAGATCATTTATGCACATGGTTAAGTATATGTAAAAAAAATCAGAAATATTAACAAATGGCGGAGATATAACATAATAAAGCAATGTATTTTTTTGCGCGCGCGTTGGTGGTGAAAGTTCTCGGTATCGATGTGGGTGTCTGAAAATAAATGAACATATTTATAATTGCATAACGAATGTATCTTCAGTGTGAACCAACAATTTTATTTAAAAAAAAATTATTATAATGAAAATTTGACACCAAAATTTTATAAACCAAAATTATTATAAAAAAAATTCGACACTAAAATAAATGAACATATTTATAATTGCATAATGAATGTATCTTCAGTGTGAACCAACAATATTATTTAAAAAAAAATTATTATAATAAAAATTCGACACCAACATTTTTTGACTCAACTTTCGGTCCGTATCTTATTTTTTATATTTTATTGTGTCATTGAAATTTTGGTTTCGGTGCTTCACAAGATAGGTGACGATACTAAGAATATTTTGTCAAAATTTCAAAGCGATCTGAACCTTCGTTCAAGACTTAGAACTTTCACATGGTTCAAAAAAGCGAATCGTGGAAAAACGGTTTTGAAGTTGGCGGTCGGGCGCGCCGCGCGGAATCTATTATAAATGCGATCTTACCTTATTTTGGAATTTTTTGAGTTTTTCAATTCTGTAAAGCTTAAAACATTCCTAACCGTTCGGGCCAATGGAATAAAAAATGTAAACCAATGAAAAATTTCGAAATTTTTCATTGGTTTACATTTTTTATTCCATTGGCCCGAACGGTTAGGAATGTTTTAAGCTTTACAGAATTGAAAAACTCAAAAAATTCCAAAATAAGGTAAGATCGCATTTATAATAGATTCCGCGCGGCGCGCCCGACCGCCAACTTCAAAACCGTTTTTCCACGATTCGCTTTTTTGAACCATGTGAAAGTTCTAAGTCTTGAACGAAGGTTCAGATCGCTTTGAAATTTTGACAAAATATTCTTAGTATCGTCACCTATCTTGTGAAGCACCGAAACCAAAATTTCAATGACACAATAAAATATAAAAAATAAGATACGGACCGAAAGTTGAGTCAAAAAATGTTGGTGTCGAATTTTTATTATAATAATTTTTTTTTAAATAATATTGTTGGTTCACACTGAAGATACATTCATTATGCAATTATAAATATGTTCATTTATTTTAGTGTCGAATTTTTTTTATAATAATTTTGGTTTATAAAATTTTGGTGTCAAATTTTCATTATAATAATTTTTTTTTAAATAAAATTGTTGGTTCACACTGAAGATACATTCGTTATGCAATTATAAATATGTTCATTTATTTTCAGACACCCACATCGATACCGAGAACTTTCACCACCAACGCGCGCGCAAAAAAATACATTGCTTTATTATGTTATATCTCCGCCATTTGTTAATATTTCTGATTTTTTTTACATATACTTAACCATGTGCATAAATGATCTGTAAGAAAATGTTGTCAATATAAGCGTCATTTTTTTTAACCGCGTCTAGAAAAGTACCTTCGAAAATCGGCGGAATCGCGTATATAAGGCCTTTGTTCAAATTTTAACCAGACTGTAAAGCTTAAAACATTCCTAACCGTTCGGGCCAATGGAATAAAAAATGTAAACCAATGAAAAATTTCGAAATTTTTCGCGTATATAAGCCCTAATAAGCGTAGAATAAGCTTATATATTAATAAGGGCCTAGAATTAGCCCTAATAAGCCCTAATAAGCGTAGAAGTCCCACGCTTTTCGAGATTTTGGGCTTTATGTTATTTTTGGACAAACTCATCTGCTTTTGGCTTTTCGCATGCCATTTCTACCAATGATATGAATCGACAATAACTTTTTGAAGCAACTTTTTTAAGTAATTGGCACAATATGCGTAGTACATTTTTTTACACCGCAGGCTCAATCAAAGTCAGAGAAGTTCGAATTGGTTTGTATGAAAATTCTGCACAAGATTTTTTTCATAAAGTTTCCTTAACATTTAAGGTTAAAAAGAAGACTTTTGTAGATAAAACCAATAACCAAAAGTATTTTTGTCTAAACCAGGTCAAAAAAGTAATCCTTTGTAGAAATGGCAGGCGAAAAACTAAAAGCAGATGATTTTTATCTCGAAATCCGTGGGACTTTTACTAAACTGAAATTCCAGTGTGTGTGTGTGTGTGTGTGTGTGTGTGTGTGTGTGTGTGTGTGTGTGTGTGTGTGTGTGTGTGTGTGTGTGTGTGTGTGTGTGTGTGGTACACACACACGCACGCACGCACGCGCACACACACACACACACACACACACACACACACACACACACACACACACACACACACAAACATATATACATATAAATATATATAGTATAGGGCGATTTTTCGTTCGTATATAGCCGCGATCTCGTCGACCGAAACGATCAACATATGTGAAACCCTCTTAACCCACGATTCTCAATAATTATTGCACAACTTTTGAACGACCGGTTAACTTTCACTCGGACGCACAAGTGCGCGGCATTGTGTCGTTCGTTCGGACACGTGATATCGGAGCTCGTGTGTATTGTCCATAAGTGCGTATGTAGGACTTCCGGTAGGTGGAATCGAAGCTTCCCTCCCGCGCGCGAGCACGTAATAATTTTCGTTTCTCCCGTGTTGCGAAATAAAATTCATAGTGCCCTCTGCGCTGAAGTCGTCAACCGTGCAGCGATACTATTGTAATAAACAATAACGATAACAATAATGATAACAAGAATAAGTTAAGCCATAATGATCTTGAGTAATAAAGCACCGTGGTAAATGTAAATATGAAGAAAGAATGTGAATAATAATAACGATAACCTCAGCTTTATCTTTTTTTGTTAATTATTGCGAAGAAATATGCGTTGATCAGCTTTATTTTTTTCTCATTCACAGACAATCCATCGTGAAGTGCAACAATCACGGAAAGTGGCAGGGAGAGTTGCCGTTTTGCGGTGAGTCCAAAAGGGAAAAAGATGATGACAGTATTATTCCATCGGTTCTTCATTTGCGGATAAGATATATTTTGTGGCGGATCAAAGTCTCGCCGCGATTTGTTCTCCATTTCGACAAGCAGTTGTCCACAATTATATGCATTCTTGCTCTCGCCCTCTCTCTCTCTCTCTCTCTCTCTCTCTCTCTCTCTCTCGTTCTCTTGCTTCGAACTTTCTCTCGCGATATCCAAACCTGGCGCAAGTGCCATAGTGCTGAACGATCAGCCGGAAAATTAACCTGCAAATTGAAAGACTTCTGATTGAACAGAAAAAAAACAAATGACAGTAGAACAAATTACGGGTTGGTTGAAAACGAAAAATGCAATTCATCGCGGAAAGATTGGTCAATTGGATTCGAGTTTTTTGAATATCCCTCACTTTGTGTGAGTAGTGTGTGTGTGTGTGTGTGTTTACACACACACACACACACACACACACACACTACTCACACAAAGTGAGGGATATTAAAAAAAAACTCGAACCCAAACAAACCCAAACACACACACACACACACACACACACACACACACACACACACACTACTCACACAAAGTGAGGGATATTAAAAAAAACTCGAACCCAAACAAACCCAAACACACACACACACACACACACTACTCACACAAATTGAGGGATATTTAAAAAACCCCAAATTTTTGCGTGATTTTCAACGGGGGATAACTTGGAGAAAAATGGTCATACAGAAAATTAAAAAAAAAGGAAACTGTAGCTTTAAGTGTCTAGTTTTCAGATCTGGACTGTACATTTTTTAAGCGTGGGCGGTTTTTAAGTAATGATCCGAAAACCATCGAAAAGTTCTTTTTCCAAATTTTGCTCGGCTTTAAAATGGTCTGTGGACTTTAAAATTTTTTTTTATCATGTGACGATAAAACTTTTTCAGACGATTTAATCAGCTTTAATTTGACCTTATAACGAGCTCCGTACGACATTTTTTTTCGAAAATTTTATTTTTTATTTTTTCTTGGTAATTGATGTCTTGGAAGAGAAAAATTACGCATTATTGCTAAAAAAACCATTTTGAAATTGAAAAAAATGAGTAAAAATCGAAAAATTGCTTGTTACGGTGATTTTTGACAGAAACGATAAATTTAAACCTTCGGGACACTAAGAAAAAAAATTGCAGCGCTTTGCAACTTTGAGAGTTTTTTGGGGACACTTCGAGGTTAAAAAATTACCGACGATATCCTTCATTCATGCATTATATCCAAAGTTATGCCAAATGTTCCAAATATCCTCAAATTCGCATATTTTCAACTTTTTTTCAGTCAGCATCATCACTTCGAAATTTCTATTTCAACCGCCACTAATTGCATGTCATATAAAATATTTTGCAGTTTTCAAAACCCTACTTTCATTTTCTGTACAATCATTGGTTGCCGAGTAATTGATTGTCAAAGTTAAAATGGACTTTTTTGCTTTGATCGACGATTACTCCGCGCCAAATCATCGTACGGAGCTCGTTAAAAGATCAAATTAAAACTGATTAAATTGTCTAAAAGAGTCTTATGGTCGCATGATGAAAAGATTTTTTTTTGAAGTCCACAGACCATTTTAAAGACGAGCAAAAATTTGGAAAAAATATTTTTCGTTGGTTTTTGGATGATTACGTGAAAACTGCCCACGCTAAAAAATTTTACAGTCCAGATCTGAAAACTAGACACTTGAAGCTACAGATTCCTTTTTGTATTTCCTGTACGACCAATTTTCTCCGAGTTATCCCTTGTTGAAAATCACATTCCATTTTAAAAAGTGGAGGTGACCTTCACTGTGCGCCTCCACCGAAATAAAAAAATTGGTCGCATTTGATGGCTCCCTTCACACCGTACAACTTTTGTCTGTAACATTTTTGTGACGTCGATAATTACCGGGTTATTTCGGGTGGCAGAGATAAGAGGGATACCCTGCATATGTATATGTATACACATGTATGTATACGTATGTACATGTATGTATATTTGTATATGTCTATGGATACACGGCTACTGGGTATTGGTCACAATCCCGTGAACAGCTTGTATAATATATTTTTCGCCATCAAATAACCGAGTAATGTTTTATGCTAAAGTGAACCATTTTCGAGATATTATTTTTTTTAAGAGAGGGAAAGGCAACTTTCAAAATTATGTTTTTTACACTGGTGCATAGAATCAAACGTTTTCTATTATTTGTAGTTTGAGAAAACAGTAACAAAGAATTATCACAACAATATAATGAGAATAATCTGCAAACATTTTTTAATTAGGTGCCTAAAACTCTGCAAGTCTAATCATTTTCGTAATTTTGTTAAACGAAAATGCAGGTTTTATTTTAAAAATAACTAAGTTACTTAGCATGCGGATCATAAAAAAAAATCACAACACATTATTAGCTATCGAAAGAGGTACTTAGGTCTCGAATCATGATAAAAAATTACAAAATGTTTGAATAAACATCATTACACGGTAACAAAAGAAAATTATAAATTTTCATTTCTTTTTTATCAAACATTTATCTACGGTTAGTTATTGCACAGATGTGACAATAAAAATTATAATTAAATTATTACCATTGTTTTTTAAAGTGGTTGAACTGAACCCTGTTTCGAATACAGATGCGCAATGTCCAGTTGAGTGAAATGACGATTTATACATTTTTTCTTCAATGAACCTCAAAAAAATCCATACGAGGTACAGATTTATTCTGTAGATGCTAAGTTTTCATAAAATATATAATTAAGGGGCGAAGTTATGGATTTTTATATTTTTGTTACGTAAATAAGAAAAAACTTTTGTGTTACTACCAACTTGATAAAGTATAACATTATCGATGATTATTATGAAAAAACTGCGTCAGTGAATGTTTTGCACAATAGTCCAGTCGAAATAGGATTTCACCTGGAATTAATTCCGGGTTTCGATTTTCTTTTTTTATACTTAGGGGGGGGTGGTTGGTAGTGTAAATCTCGATTTTCGGGAAAATCCCCCTGGTGCGTTTGCCGCCATAATGATTTGAAGAAGGATTTTTTTGTTGTTCGAATAACTAGCTTATTTTCAACCTTAGAGTGAAAATGATTCTATTCAAAGTTGTGGGAAATATAATTCTCCACAAGATTGGTGATTATAATTTTTACCCTAGGATCGATATTCAGAGAGTTAGACGGCTAAAAGGGGTAAAAAACGATTTTTAAAACTTATCTCGTTTATTATCAAGTTTATTGTAAAAATGGTAATAAATAATCACATAGGAAATTTTATTTCCTTCAACTTTGGTTATTAGCATTTTTACCCTCGGATCAAATTTTCGGACTTATACTTAATTTAGCGGTGAACTTTTTTTTAAATTCAGTTATTTCGTTTATTATCAAGTTTATTGTAAAAATGTTGAGGAGTAATCGGGTAGGAAATTTGATTTTCTTCAAGTTTGGTCAGTAACATTTTGACCCTAGGATCAATATTTTCGGAGTTACTTAATTTAGGGGTGAACTTTTTACCCCTATTTGCAGTGTAACTCTATAAATATCGATTCTAGGGTAAAAACTATAATCACCAAACTTGTGGGGTGTAGAATTACATTTCCCACAACTTTTGATATGATCATTTTCACTCTAAGATTGAAATTAAGCGAGTTATTCGAAAAACAAAAAATCCCTCTTCAAATCAAGATGGCGGCAAACGCACCAGGGGGATTTTCCCGAAAATCGAGATTTACACTACTGACACCCCCCCAAGTATAAAAAAAGGAAATTGAAGCCCGGAATTAATTCCAGGTTACCCAAATTTTAGACCTATCTCGACTGAACTACAACGCAGAATTAAATTTTGAGTCATTTACAATTAGGTCTATTTATATTTATGTCGCGACATTATCTATTATTACCCTTAATTAATATTAAGTACGGCAATTAATTGCCGTATTCGGCGAAATTGCCGAAATACGGCAATTTCGCGGACATTGATGTTGGCAGCAATGCTTTTCATTTTCCAGCCAAGATCCGTAATCTTTCATGAAACCTTGATGGTTCAATATTGAATATAAATATGATTTACAATGGGCAAGATGGTGGTTTTTTTTTCTAAATATTTGCAAAGGTTCAGTTTGCGTTAATCCGTTGTTGGAAATGGTTAATATTGTTGCTGAATAGCCAAAAAAATTACTTCGACCGTAGCGTGAACGTCTTGTCCATTTAATCGCACGTAAAATTAGATTTATTAAACGATTTCTTATCCCTGGTGTTTCGTGGTGAAAAAACTTTTAAAAAATCGTAAAGACTCAGTGTAGTCTCGACAACAACATATATTTTTTTTAAATTTAATCTTAAATTGTCGCTAATGATCCGACATCCTTAACTGGCCTTTTATTACACTACTAGACATGTTCCTAGGCAACTAGTTTTGGACCCCTAATTGAAAAATGTTTGCAGATTATTCTCATTGTATTATTGATACTTCTTTGTTACTGTCTCGTCGAACTACAAGTAATTTAAAAGTTTAATTCCATAAAACAGTTTTTTTTAAATAAATGTTTAAAGTTACTAGCCCTAATTTTAAAAGAAATAATAAAAATAATAATATCACGGAAATGATTCAATTTTGCATGAAGCATTACTGACAAGGAACGTCACTTGAATGTCCACCGTTGATTTTGTTAAAACTCATATATCTAATAAAGCATTGAAAACTATTATAAGAGGGGGAAACCACCCCTCAATGAAATGCGTGTCGAGGGGTGATTTTTTAATTTCACCCTAAAGCAGTACGCCGATATGAATGAAACAAAAACCAAAATTCTTCTCATGTAAAGCGATGCAAAATCCACTATAGAGGTATTGGAAAAAAAATTAAGGGGTCCTTCCTTTGAGGGATAATTTCCTTCGTTAAAAACGTTTTTCCGCAGATAATAAAAAAAATAATTGTCCAATAGTTTTCGATGCTTTATTACATAAATGAGTTTTAGCAAAATCGAAGGCGGACACTTAAGGGGTCTTCTCACTTTGGACGCTGAAAAAGGCTATTTTCATAAATTTTTTTGATAGGTTTATATTATAGTTATTGATATAAAAGTTCTCACACTTAATAAATATACTTTCGGAATACATTAAGAAATTTTTTTTATGTTTTCACGTAACCCAAACAAACTATCAACGCGTTTTTCGACGGCTTGTTTCTAAAATCATCGAAACTACTGAACCGACCCTGATGAAATTTTAACCGCATATTCTTTACAACTATAGCTATCGCGAATATCAAGGATTTTTTTAAATTTTGATATTTACGATTTTTTTTTGCCAAAAACGATGTAGAAAACACGTTTTCTTTGTTTTTTCGAAAAGTGACCGTCATTTTTTTTTTTCCATAGATAAAAAATCGTATGATATGGGCTATAGCCATTAACATGCTGAATCTAAAACCATTTGATTTTTTTGTTTCGGATGATGCATCTCCGAGATTTCATTAACTGCGCAGACCTACCATTTTTAGGACATTTTTTTAACTACCATTTTCGTCTATGAATAGTGACTGGAATACATTTTTTTTGTTTTTTTTTTTAAATGTATTTTGAAAGTGTTTTTATTAAGTGTAACAACTTTTATATCAATATCTATAATATAAGCCTATCAAAAAAATTCATGAAGTTCCTCGTGAGTTATTTGACAGCGGGAAGCATGTCCTACAGCCCTTTCGCGTGATCGTGACCAGTAGGCCTGTGCATATGTGAAACGTCAGGCATTCGAGTCGCGAGAGCAACGACCGTGCAATTTATGTTTTTTTTCCCGGCCTCCCGCTATATCGAAAGATGAGTGAAAAAGATCGTGAATGACGTTATAAAGAACTTTCACACTCGCCGGGGCATTCAGCGTGAAACGCGACGTTACATATTACGACCCGCGATAACTCGAGTCGCGATATAAACGCTTACCCACATAACATTTACGTGCACGACTGGGAATGGTGAGCGCAACGTTTCTTTCTTCCGTTTTTTTGTCCTCTCACGATGAATTTTCACCGTTGAATAACGAGATATCCGCCGTGCGTATCAACGTGTAATCACGAAAAGAGGCAATTTTCCCATCCGAACAAACGACCGGCCACGTTCCCCGGAAGCGATGCATCAAAATCTACTGTCACTGTGAGGCAATTGTCACAGTAATTTCTAAACGTTTTGCAAAAGTGTTGGACTCCGAAAAAAAAGAGATATTGCCGAAAACTCCCCCGAATCCGTCGAAACCCGAAGTACAATTGCGAGAATGTAAAAAAATGTTTTTGACTCGAAGAGAGGAAAAAAAACGGAATGTGAAAAAAAACGATACAAAATAGTTTTTTGCTTTGTTTATTAGGACGTTGAATAAGTTCTCGCTGTTTTCCAACAGATGGCGTTACCAGAACTGCGCGCGTGTAGTTCGAGGCGGGAGCCTGAATTAGAAGGTCCAAAAAAGCGTTTTTTCGCAATTTTTCTTAAAAAGGAAAAAATGTCATATATTTTACTTCTGGGTGAATTGAGGAAAAGCTGACAAAATCGTGAAATTATAACTTTTCTCAGGTCTGAAAAAAAATGTGTTTAAAAAAACAATTTAACGTTCTAAAAAAATGATTTGAAAAGAGGTTTTCAACGACTTTTAAAATTCAGTTAGACGAGATTTTCAAGAAAGATTTGAAGAAAATAAACTTTGGTTTGATTCAAAAGGTCGTTTAATTGTTTCTCTATCACGCCCGCCAATTTGGAAAAATCGTGAAAATGAAAACTGGAAAAAACGCGCTTCAAAATTTTCTATAGGAGGAAATATCAATCGCTTCTCTGCTTCTGGCCTTGCATCTTCGAAAATATTTATAATTGACCTCTGTAACTTTGTAAATATATTCTTGGATGGCTTGTCTATCGATTTAAGCAATAAAAAAAACGATTTTTCGAACCTTCTTATTCCAGCTCCGGCCATAAGACGGTAACGTATCTATAAAGAAGATCTATTTATAAAAAGATCTATCTATAGAGAGATGGTAACGCATATATAAAGAAAATCTAAGTATAAAGAACAACGCATCAATGAAGATCTAAAAATCTAAAATCAATTAAATTAAGGCCTTAGGCCACAGTAACGGGTATAAAGTCATGTGCAAATTTAACAATTTATTTTTGTATGAAAAAGCGATTCACTCATAAAATTAATTACACATCTATTTAGTATGAATATCAAAATGTTAGAAAATATATATTTTTTTTTTTTCGATGTACAAAATCGCCGTCTACTTATATTTTCTTTTGTTATCTTTTTTTAGGCGCTCCGCGGCGTGATATTTAGCATCCACAATTTTTTACCTAGAACAAAAAACAAAAATTCTCGCATTAGAATACCTAGACAAGTGCGTACGGAATTTAAATAATATTGTTTTATTCAAAAGGTGTAGGTATTTGAACTTAAGAATTTAATTTTCAATGAAAAAGTACGTTATAACGGCTCATAAACTGCTCATAAAATGAAAAGATTTCGATTAATCAGAAATTCCGTACGTACTTCTCTGCGAAATGCAATTAGGAACATAACTTTTAAATTTGAAGTAAACGGAGTGAAAATTGTTGAAGTTAATTGTCACGCCAATTGGAAAAAATCTGTTTCGAGAAGTTTCGAGTAGTCGGCCATTTCGTAAATCGAATTTTTTTTTCTAACAGCTTAATATTCATACTAAATGGACGTGTAATTAATTTTATGAGTGAATCACTTTTTAATCCGAAAAAAAAATTGTTAAATTTACACATGATTTTATACCCATTAGTGCGGCCTTAAGGAGTAAGGCCACTGTAACGGCCCAAAAAAAAAGGTTTTTTCACTAATTTTTTGCTCCCGAAATTGAAGGTATTTGAAAAAAAACTTTTAATGGTGTTATCGGGCATACATTAAACTTTATTATAAAATTTTTTTACAGTAAAAAAAAAACAAAATGGCGGTTCGAGTTATGCTGCGTGCCATTTTGAAAACATGTCCCGGGAAGATAGCTGTGGAACCGCCATTTTGTTTTTTTTTACTGTAAAAAAATTTTATAACAAAGTTTAATGTATGCCCGATAACACCATTAAAAGTTTTTTTTCGAATACCTTCAATTTCGGGAGCAAAAAATTAGTGAAAAAACCTTTTTTTTTGGGCCGTTACAGTGGCCTTACTCCTTAAGCAAGCTACAAAATTCAGTGTATGTCATGTCGCCAAATTGTAAACAACGTTTTTTCTGGGTGTTAAGCGTGTCAAATTTCGTGCCAAAAAAGGATTTTCGGGGAATTTTACTGCATTCCTTAATTTTTTGAAAATCTGCAGTTGAAGCACACAGAATTCTTGTTGAGACTTACGGCGACCATGCTCTGTCGGAAACAACATTCAGAGATTGGTTTAAACGCTTCAAAAACAATGATTTTGATGTGTCGAATTGAAGGCATTACTTCATGAAGACTCATGTCAGACGCTAGCTGAACTTGAAAACATTAGAAATGATTTTTTCTTATGAATCATTAAGTGTCACGAAAAAAAAATAGCGAGAACTTATTCAACATCCCAATAGAATCAATTTATGCAATCACGAACGGACGTTTTATGAATGGCTTTGCCCGATTTAAAAAAAAATATTTTTTGGCAATTCACTACCTCACAAAATTATTTTGATGAACGAAAAACAATCGATTTCCATTTTCTACCATTTTTAATCAACAAAATCCACGCTTACGTAATTTATTGATCCCTTGGCCAATTCAACCCTAAATTCCGCGATTCGATTCGATCATTTTCACGGAAATTGCGCGCGCACAGGTACGAACGTGGGTTTTCGCAAACCGGCGAATCAATCGACCACGGTACGGGGCGGCGACGCCGGCCACGGAAATGACGGAGACGTCAGTACCGAGCACGACGGTAAAAGATGTACCGAGACTCAGAGCGAGCCGAGCCCCTGGTGGAGGGTCGATCTACTCAAGCCCTACGCGGTCAAAGTTGTTCGCGTTACGACCCGAGGATGTTGCGGTACGTTTATGTTCAATCAATAAACTTAATTTTTATAGCAACGAACTATAATAATAATAATTAGCGACGAATTATATTTATTATTATTATTATTATTATTATTATCATAGCGACAAATAATAATCATTATTATTATTATTATCATAGCGACGAATAATAATCATTATTATTATTATCAACGTTATCTTCATAATCATCAATTATTCCTACTGGATCGATGTAATTGTCTCCATTATTTGAATTGATTTCACGATGATAATACCAATAATAATAAAAAAAGAAATCAGATTATATTCATAATGTTAATTTTTAATTATATTGAAATAATATAATAGTTAAGATATATTGATATAATTACCAGTATATTGTATTCTGATATAATAGTAAGTTATAATAGTTAATAATAATAATTACGGTATAATAATTATCATTTTAATATATATATATATATATATAGAGTTTTATTTGCATAACTTGGAATACAAGTTTTTTACAAACTATTTCCTTACATATTGTTCCTTATTTCTAACTTAAGCCTACAATTCTATCCTGCACCTGCACTTCTCTTTCTTTTTACCTCTACTACTTATCACTAACGCCTCCGTCCTCCTCCTTACTCTTTTTTGCGCACAGTACCTCTATTTCTCTAAAATACCGGAAAATACTCTAAATTTCCGCCTAACATATTAATGATTTCTCCTTTTATCGCGATCTCATCCACTCCTCAGCTTCTTTTCTTGTTTCCTTTGGCATTAAAGCCCATGCTTTTCTGCACACTATGAGGTGTTCCACGGTCTCATTTTGTTCCTCACATATCCTGCATCTCCAGTCCTTCACCCCCTTTTTTCCCGCTCTCCAGACGTTTCCACACCTTAATCTTGCCCACAATTCTTTGTCCCTACCCTTCACCCCTTCCTCCTTCCAATACTTCCACGGGCTTTCCTCGTTCTCCACCAAATATTTATACATGCTATCGTACGATGATTTTTTTATTTTTTCTTCTTCTTCCTCCAATATTTTCTTTTTTAGGTTTTCTAATCCTTCTCCAATCTTTTTTTCTATTGTTTTCTCTTTTTTCTTCTCCCTTATCATCATTATTATTTCCTCTATGTCCATTTCCCTTAATACCTTTTTCAAATCCTTTCTCCACTTCGACGGTGCACCATTCGCTATCGCCCTCATCTCCTCTCTTACACATATTTTTGGCCATCTGTCGTTCTCCATCTTTAGCACCTCCTTGATGTACCTCAGTACGCGTTCTCTGATTACATATTCTATAGTGGGCACACCCAGCTCCCTCCTCCATATATAATTTGGGGTCTCTCTGTTTACCCCAACGCCATTTTACAGTACCTTCTCTGTATTTTTTTGATCACTTCTATTTCCCCTACTCCCCAAATCTCTACCCCATACATCACCCCTGCTTTACGATCGTTTCCATCAAGTAGATCCGCTCCTCCATGATATCCGTTCCTGCTCTCTTCCATATTCCCCATACCCTATTCATGGCTTTTTGCGCTTTCCCCGCTGTTTTTCTGCCATGTGTCCAACTTGAGTTTTTCGCCGTGAACCAGTATCCTGAATATTTAAACTCATTCACTATTTGAATCTTTTCCCCTTTAATCCCCCATTCTTCATTCTTTTTACCTCTTCCCCCATTCCCAAATATCATTATTTTAGTTTTCTTAGCATTTATTTCCATTTTGTTACTTTCCGCCCATTTTTCGAAGTCCCTCAGTATGCTGCTTAAACCTTCCCCTGTATCCGCTATTGCCGCCACGTCATCAGCATATTTTATGGCAAAAATTTTTTCCTTCCCCACTACTGCTCCTCCCTCATTTCTCCTCACCCACATATCCTCCAAATCGTCAACGTATATATCAAATAAGACCGCACTTAGTGCACACCCCTGCCTTACTCCCTTCCCCGTCCTAAAACTCTCCGTGATTATTCCATTCGCTTGCACTTCTGCCCTTGTGTCCTTGTAAATTACCTTTATCATGTCTAGCATTCTTCCCTCTATTCCTTTCCCTCTTAATTTTTTAATCATTCTTTCCCTGCTCACCCGATCAAATGCTGCCTTGAAATCTATAAACGCCACATATAGTTTACCGCCCTTCACTTTTAGTTGATTGTTTATTACCGCGTTTAACGTGAATATTTGATCCCTCGTTCCGCTACCTCTCCTGAACCCTGCCTGACTCTTTAATTTTTTGTTTCTCTCTATCCATTTGTTCAGCCTCTCTGTCATCATTTTTGTCAATAATTTGTAACCTACATCTAATAGTGAGACCCCCCGATAATTTTCTGCCTTATCCCTCTCCCCATCTTTATATATTGGGACTATCCTCGCGGTTTCCCACCCCTTTTCCATCGTTCCTTCTAGCCACATTTTATTTAAGACCTCTTTCAACTCCTCCTTTTCTTCCCTTGGTAAAGCCTTTAAAAATTCGACGCTAATTCCGTCCTCCCCCGCCGCCTTACCGTTTTTCATTTTTTTCAGTGCCCCTTCCATTTCTTGCAACCTGATCGGCTCATAAAATTCCTTTTTTTCTTTTCTTTGCTCGTCACATATTTCTGTCTCTTCTCTCTCCCATACCCCCTCCTCATTTTCCTTTTCTTGATCGTTTTTTCCATTGAGCAATCTTTCAAAGTGCTCCTTCCATTCTCTCTTAGTTATTTTGCTCCCATTCGCTCCTCTCCCATTATTCCTGAATTTATTAATCGCTTTCCACCATTTCGATAGGTCCTTTGCCTTTCCAACCTCCTCCCAAATTTTGCTCCGCCATTCCTCTTTTGCCCCTCTATATACCTTTTTCAATTTCTTTCTTTCGTCCACCAACTCTTGTTTTTTGTCCACGCTTCGTTGTTTTGTGAACGCCTTTAATTTTTCCCACACTGCCTTCCTTTGCTTCTTACATTCGTTATTGAACCACTTCGGGAGCCTTTTTTCTCTCCTTGTTTTTTTGCCCTTCCTTCTTAGCCCCGCCTTTTCTGCCACCCTCACAATTTTTTCTTTCACCCCCTCCCAACTCTCCCTCCCTTTTGACATTTTCGTCTCTTTTTGCATTTCTTCCATGAACCTCTCTGCTTTTTCTTCAACCCACCATAGTCTTTCGCTATCCTGTGTCCCCTTCTCTTCCCCCTCTTCATCCTTTCCCTTATTCTCCTCCCATGCCACACATATTGACAAGTGATCCGATTCTATTCTTTCCACTACTTCCATCCATTTGAATTCATCTCTTTCTCCCCTGTCTAATATCATTATGTAGTCTATGACCGATCCACAACATTCTTTATCCCCCCCTACGAATGTTACTTTACCCTCCCTATCACCTTTCACTCTTCCATTCATCACCTTTAAACTTAAATCCTCGCATAAGTTTAACATTCTTCTTCCCTCCGTATTCAGTATTTTGTCCTGAGATTTCCTTGTTTCAACTCCATCCTCTTCCGCACCCCCCTCATTTATTGCTTGCATCCCCCCTATCCTTGCGTTCATGTCGCCCACAATCATTACTCGCTCCTTTTCCTTTGCCTCTTCAATTATTGCCTCTCTCAGCTTTTTTTCTAGCTTTTGCACCCCGATGTTATTATATACCGAAATGATTGAGGTTTTTTCCTTCATTATATGATTGCCCATTATTAAACCAAATTCCCATTCCCTTATTTCCCAGTCCTCTGCCCAATGCTTTTTTATCCCAACCGCCTGTCCTCCATTTGCTCTTCTCTTTTTTATCCCTACTTCCTTGTGAGCCGCTTTGAACGCCCATTTAAATTTGTCACTCATTTTCAGCCTCACGTTCTCCTCATCCTTCTTTTCAACCCACGTATCTTGTAAAATTACCAAATCCGCTTTTTCTAAAAATCCCCACGCTTCTCCAATTTTAAATATCCCCGCTATATTCCATAGTATTATCTTAAACTCGCCCCCTCCCTCTACTTCTTTTTTCTCTCTTTGCTGGTCTCCTCTCTTCTTTCTTCCATTTTCTGCCAGTCCGCATCCTTCAATATCATCCTCCCCGCTCGTTCCGAAATGTCTGCCGCCAACCATCATCGCCTCCCATCCTTTCGATGTCTCCCTTCCGCTCGTTCCACCTCCACCATGCTCCTTCCAGCCAGATTTTCATGTACTTCACCTCAGCTTGTTTTCCGTAATTCCTCTCGTGTTTCGCTACATCTCGCATCCATTTCTGTACTTCTTTCTCCCAATTATCATTTTAATAATATTAGTTATTAATTATATTACTAATTACTAGATTAAGATCAAGCCTAACTCCCGGGGTAGGTGAATGTCTTCGAGTGCAATCTGGGGAAGTGCGTTGCCCGGCGCAATAAAATCTATCATCATAATAACAACAACAAAAATAACAATAATGATAATTGACATTCACGTGGCTAATATATTTATTTAAAATTGGCCGAAATCATTGTAAATATTATTCCCATTACCATTATAATTATTGATGATTTTATAATTAATATTATTATGATGTTTTGATATATTATTATTATGTTTTAATTTTAATTATTATTATTAATGATTCTGGTGATATTATTTAATAATAAATGGTTGTAATAAATTCAACAATGATTCTTGACAGGCCATCAACCACTGCAAGATATAGAAATTAGGGTCGGCAACAGCAGCGCCGAATTGCAAAGGAATCCACTATGTGCCTGGTTCCCAGGGACAATAGGTAATTTACTCCAAAGTTCTTTTATTCCATGCATCGTGTATTTATTTGTCCATTTATTTATTCACTATTCAAGCGTCAACTGAACAATTCGCCGGATAAATATACTATAAGTATAGTTCTTTACTTCCAAGGATATCCTTGCGGGTTTTTGAACAGTTCCCCCTTCACATTTATACCTTTTTACACGTTTCCTTCCTTTTTTAATAACATTTATCTTTAATCCTTTTTCTCCTTTATATTTCCTTTCTTCCCGTGCATTCGAAGGTTCTCATATACCAGCACAATTTCTTGGCCGGTTTCTTACAATTCGGTCGGATTATATACAATAAAAAAATTATTGTATATAATCACTGATATGTATGATAAACACCCTTTGTTGTAATGTCGATTTATTTTGTAGTTTTGCTGAAAAAAAAAAAAAAAAAAAATCCCAAAAGCCTATTTTTTCGGCCTCTACAGTGGCCTAAGGCCTTAATGAATTCGAAATTGTAAACTGTCGTAATATTTACAATTCGACGATTTGACGTCTCGAATTGTTTGGTGCATATATACATGCGAATCAATATTATATCTCTCATTATTTTGCTTAATCTGATATTTGTTTTCGCTGTAAATCAACTTCGAGATTTTTGTATTCACAATTTCGATTAAGGAAGACTTTGTCCTTGGAGTGCCATATTTCAGGTGTTTACATTCTATTTTTTTTTAAAGGAAACGAGTAAAACTTATTGAGTGTGGTTTTTTCTTGCTTTTATTCATGATATACAGAACGTTAAAAAAATTTTTTTTTTTTTTAAAACCAAAATGGCGGACGTTGCAGCTCCGCGAAAACAGGTCCTCAAATCGCGGGAGGTAAACGGCTGACATCACTGCCCCCTCTTTGTTTATCTGAAACACAAAATCAAAGCATATTATCAATCTGTGACCCTTTGGTCATGGAATGACGGATGGGTTTTTCGTTTAGTACAAATTTCGAAAAATGGAGGCAATTAAAAAAAATCGAATTTTCGCGTTTTTTTCGCATAAAAAGATAAATAATAAATACAAAAATGTATCTATCGAAAAAAACGATCCGTCATTCCGTGAAGACCTATTTTCTGAGTATGCTCTCCAAATTTCAGGTCGATATGTTAATTACAGCGGTCAGGAGAATGTCAGCCATTTTTAAAAACCTGTTTTCGAGAAAAACGCGTTTAAAGTTTTGTAATGTGTTTACACAAATGTGTTTATAATTACCGCTAATCGGCAATGCCTGGTCCATAGAGGCATCCCTCCTCTTCTTCTAGCTGCTCATGTTGAGCCGCTAACATCTCCCGCTGGGCACAAAGGACAAAGTCTCCCTTAAGTACAGACTATGATAAGATTGATCTATCTATATTGTAACGTTCGTCATTACTGAATTTGAAATTTCGATGCTTCTGAATATTGATCTTTCGAATTTCCGATCCCCATCCCTAAATGGGACGTGTTGAATAATTAAAAACTTGTCAAAAATAAAGACACCTCTTATGTTAAACCTAGTTTTAAAAAAATAGCATTAACATACCAGGTAAACGAGTACCTAATTTTGGGAAATTTTTCCAAAAATCATACTTACCATGATAACTCGAAATACTTAGACTTTGGACTAAGGTAACCTAAGTTAGATATGTTCCTAACGAGGTGATCTATCACCCCCTTAAGACTTTGCATCGACCTTCCTAACACCCTGTATATATGTATTTTTTTCCCTGGACAATTTATGAATTTCGGTTATGGTTGTTCGTTGAACGTTCGCAGAGGAAGGAATAACGAAGACTTTCGCGTGTGCGCGAGCACTGGTAGGCCAGTACGTGTTCCTCCAGCTGGTCGGCGTCGAGGGCAGCCTGAGCCTCTGCGAGGTCGAGGTGTTCGCGACCGACGGTCAGTAATTAGCCGTGGATCACACATCTCGTCCCACAATTTCGATAATAATTTCATCTTATTTATTATTATTTATCGTCGTTCGGCTCCGTTTCAGAATTCTCGATCGATCGATGCGCCCACGCGGGGACACCGGCGGACGCGGATATCGCGGCTTTCAACTCGACGTGCTACGAATTCGTGATAAACAAAGGCGGATCATTTCAAGAGGCGAGAAATCATTGTCGATCGAGGGGCGGCGATTTGGTGCACAGTCTCAAGGTAAGAAAACAAAATAAGCTGCTTTTTTCGTCTATTTATGTATGTGTGTATATAATAACAAATCTATTTATCGTTCCCCATACAGGGTATTCTAGCTTGGAGGCCTAAATTTCGGGCCTTTTTCCGGACTTGATAACAAAAAAAAAATTTACTATCCATTTTTTAGTTTTTCTATTGATGTTCCAAAAACTTACAAAAAAAAAATTGTGCGAAGAAAATTAAAATTGAAAAAGTTATGGGCCTCCAAATATGGCCGTGAAAAAAAGGCTCGAGGTGGTTACCATGATTACAAAGCTCCCGTTTATCTGAAACAGAAATAAAGCCAGGTTCTTTATCAATAAAAATATCATTATGGCAGGGACCAAAGAGAAAAAAATTTAATCGCAACGGTCTGAAAAAAAAGTTAATTGTTCGCCCTTTGTTTTCAAAGTTTAACATTATTTTAAAAATAGTAATAATGACAAGATTGCAATGCCCGAGTTAGGGACGATAGAGAGATCTATACTGAAGGTCCATACCGAATTTGAAAGCAATCGGTTGAATGGAACTCAAGATTTTATGTCAACCATGTTGAAAAAAGTAATTTCGAGAAATAGGCGTTTAAAGTTTTGAGTACAATTTCAGACAACTGCAACTTTTTAAGGGATATAATGGCATGTTATACTTATGTTATATCAATCGGCCATTCCTGCCTCGTGAAGTGTGCCTTCCTCGACTTCGAAATTATGATTTTCTGAAGCTTGATCTTCCCTGCGAGGAGTTCTAGCTTCCTTAGAAGCTTCTAAGAAAGATAGCACTGCTCATGAGTTATATAACGTAAGTAATATATACTTACGTTATATTAATACTTACGTTATTCATATAACGTAAGTACAATAATATACTGACTTTATATTAATATAACGTAAGTATATTAATTATACTTACGTTATATTAATCGGCCATCCCTTCCTCGTGGAGTGTGCTTTCCTCGACTTCGAAATTATGATTTCCTGAAGCTTGGTCTTCCCTGCGAGCAGTTCTAGCTTCGTTAGAAGCTTCTAAGAAAGTTAGAACTGCTCATGAGTTATATAACGTAAGTAATATATACTTACGTTATATTAATACTTACGTTATTCATATAACGTAAGTACAATAATATACTGACTTTATATTAATATAACGTAAGTATATTAATTATACTTACGTTATATTAATCGGCCATTCCCGCCTCGTGGAGTGTGCTTTCATCGACTTCGAAATTATGATTTTCTGAAGCTCGGTCTTCCCTGCGAGCAGTTCTAGCTTCCTTAGAAGCTTCTAAGAAAGCTAGAACTGCTCATAAGTTATATAACGTAAGTAATATATACTTACGTTATATTAATACTTACGTTATTCATATAACGTAAGTACAATAATATACTGACTTTATATTAATATAACGTAAGTATATTAATTATATTTATGTTATATTGATCGACCATTCCTGCCTCGTGAAGCGTGCCTTCCTCGACTTCAAAATTATGATTTTCTGAAGCTCGGTCTTCCCTGCAAGCAGTTCTAGCTTCCTTAGAAGCTTCTAAGAAAGCTAGAACTGCTAATAAGTAGTATAACGTTACATACGTTATATACCGTAAGTAATGTATACTTATATTAATCGGCCATTCCTGCCTCGTGAAGTGTGCCTTCCTCGACTTCGAAATTATGATTTTCTGAAGCTCGTTCATCCCTGCAAGCAGTTCCAGTTTCGTTAGAAGCTTCTAAGGAAGCTAGAACTGCTAATAAGTTATATAACGTAAGTATATAACGTGAGGAATATATACTTACGTTACATTAATACTTACGTTATTAATATAACGCAAGTATATGAATTATACCTCCGTTATATTAATCGGCCATTCCTGCCTCGTGAAGTGTGCCTTCCTCGACTTCGAAATTATGATTTTCTGAAGCTCGTTCATCCCTGCAAGCAGTTCCAGTTTCGTTAGAAGCTTCTAAGGAAGCTAGAACTGCTAATAAGTTATATAACGTAAGTATATAACGTGAGGAATATATACTTACGTTACATTAATACTTACGTTATTAATATAACGTAAGTATAATAATAACTTACCACTTAATACTGAATACTTACGTTATATTAATATAACGTAAGTATATTAATTATATTTACGTTATATTAATCAGCCATTCCTGCCTCGTGAAGTGTGCCTTCCTCGACTTCGAAATTATGATTTTCTGAAGCTCGGTCTTCACTTCGAGCAGTTCTAGCTTCCTTAGAAGCTTCTGAAGTTCGCAGCTTCAACCGGTCGATCCTTTTCTGGTCTCGTTCGTTAACGTAAATATTGGGAATTTCGAAATTTTCTTTTGAAAATATATTCTTAAGAGTCTACAGGCACTTCAAGAAAATGCCAAACAATATCGATTTTTTCAAATTTCCAGACTAGAATGCTGCCTTCGTTATTTTCCGAATAAATAAAACTACGTAATTAAAATGATGATTATTATTTATCACTTACAAGGAACCTCACTTAAGTGTCGGCTTTCGATTTTGTTGAAACTCATATATGTAATAAAGCATTGAAAACTATTAGGCACGTATATTTTTTTATATGCGGAAAAACGGTTTCCAGGTGGGAAACCACCCCTCAAAGAAAGGCACGTCAAGGGGTGGTTTTCACCCACAAGCATTCCACCGATCTGAATGAAACAAAAACCAGAATTCTTTTAATGTAAAGCGATAAAAAATCCACTATAGAAATATTTTTTTTAAATTAATTAAGAGGTAACGCGCCTTTCTTTGGGGGGTCGTTTCCCCCTTAAAGCCGTTTTTTCGCTGATACTAAAAATACGTATCTAAGAGTTTTCAAAGCTCTATCACACATATGAGTTTCATCAAAATCGAAGACGGACACTTAAGGGGTTATATACAGTCAGGAGGCCCAAAAAGATCGATTTTTCAAGAATTTGTCTTGAGAAAACCTTTAAATCTATTAACGTAAAAATTTGCACACATATTATAGTAACTTTTAACTGTATTTTAACACTTTTTATTTTTCAAAATAATTATTTTGAAAGCGGACATAGTTCACCGAGTTTAAAACAAACAGTTTTGAGAAAAACGCGTTTAAAGTTTCAAAAGCACATTCGAAGGCTTTGACACGTTATTACAAATGTGCGTGTAACTTCGAGAATATTCGCCGGATTGACAAGAAATTTTTTGTGTGTGTACTTAAATATACGTTCATTACAAAAATTAAATAAAAACAATCGATTTTTGAAACTTTTAACTGTATATACCCCTTAAGTGATGTTCCTTGTAAGACTTAATACTAAAACCCAATAAATAAAACTGCATAATTAAAATAATAAATGTTATTTATAGCAAAATAGTTTAATTGATTGATTAATTCATTTTTTTCTTCTGTTCAGGGACTGGCTTCCACATTTATATTGAAAAATCTTGAAAGGAGGAAGGAGAAATTAAAGACGCAGTTGGTGTGGATCGGCGCCCAGAAAGAGCCCCTGATAACGGCCAGAACTTGGCGCTGGGTTG
Organism: Ophion obscuratus; assembly: GCA_964007375.1. Taxonomy (NCBI): domain Eukaryota; kingdom Metazoa; phylum Arthropoda; class Insecta; order Hymenoptera; family Ichneumonidae; genus Ophion; species Ophion obscuratus. Next base: position 17,790,730 of record OZ023323.1, read on the forward strand.
ACGGTAAGATTTTTTGTCTGTGTGTGTTTTTTTTTCAATTCGTTTTTTCAGAGTAGCCTACTACAGATGATTAGAGAGATGAATTCGAGCTATCGGGGCAAAACTTGTCGCAATGCAAAATCGCGTGTTGAACGCGAGCGCGATAATGCCGCTCGAGTATTCTCCGCGAAACAAAACGATTTGTGAGAACGAGGTCGGCTCTACGGCTCGAGGCCTCTTTAGTTCGCGTTGTGCAACACGATAATAAAAGCCTCGCCGGTCCTTTTCGGCTCTCTCATTTTCTCTCGTCACTCTACGCTAGTTATTGTACATGCATCGAGCCTACGAATGCTCTGTAATACAATATTAAGGAATCATCACAATATAACGGGTCAAAAAATATCCGATTTTCGCGATTTTTTTTCGATGGTTAAAATACGCTAATCAGTCTGATTTTTTATGTCAAATTAAAGCACTCATGAAGAACGGAAAATAATTTTTTAACGTTTATCTTTATTTCTTTTACATTTTTTTTAACAGTTGAAAATGTTTTTGAAGAAAAAAGTCCTCACGGTTGTGGCCGTAAATATTATCTGACAAGGAACATCGCTTTGGTGTCCTCCTCCGATTTTGTTCGAACTATTTTACGTGGTAGAGTATCAAAAACTAAGAGATACGTATTTTTGTATCGGCGGAAAAACCGTTTTAAGGGGTGAAACGCACCCTCAAAAATGGGGATGTTTTTCGTTTTTCTTCGATAACGTATTAGGAGTACAACTTTGCAGTGACCGTTTTTTTCAAAAGTTTAAGGCTTTATTATAAAAAAGTGGCTACATATTTTTTAATCAAAGTACTGCCCGTCGCTAGCTACGACCTCGGCCCATCTTTCAGGTTGCATTCGAATCCCGCGTCGATAAAAGTCTTGGTACTTGGAGGCAATCCAGGAATCGACCCAATTTTTGACTTCTTCGTAAGTACCGAAGTGCTGGTCAGCCAAATCGTGTGCCATTGACCGGAACAAGTGATAGTCGGAAGGGGCAATGTCTGGAGAGTACGGCGGGTGGGATAAAACCTCCCATTTCAGCGTTTCCAAGTACTTTTTCACGACATTTGCAATATAGGGTCGGGCATTGTCATGCTGCAGTATCACCTTGTCATGTCTTTCGTTGAATTGTGGCCGTTTCTCTTTGAGTGCCTTACTCAAGCGCATCAACTGACGTCGGTAGAGTTCCCCTGTGATGGTTTCGGATGGTTTGAGCAGCTCATAGTTCACAACGCCCAGCTGGTCCCACCAGATACACAGCATCACTTTGGATCCGTGAATATTCGGTTTGGGCGTCGATGAACCACCGCCGACACGTTTTCTCACTAATAGAATCCTCCCCGTAAGCATCTACAAGCAAACGGTGGGCCTCAGCCGCAGATTTCTTGATGTTGAAGAAGTAAATCATAACCTCCCGCAAATGCTGAGAATTCGGCTTGTAGGTTGCCATGTTTGAGTGCCTATAACTTTATAATGCATACACGTATCCGTTAGCTTTTTTTAATTGTTTACATTGGCAGAGCCTCTAGTTTAAAATGCCACTTTTTTTATTGAGCTAGGGTCACTACTTCGGCCGCAGTGGCTCTCTAAGTAAAACGGTCACTGCAAAGTTGTACTCCGAATATTAACGGTACGAGATATTAAAAAATTTCAAATTGCAACAATGTTTCTTTTTTGTGTAATATACATTGGAAATGGGAACAATAACCTTATCGACAAAAAACGAAAAACACCCCTATTTTCGAGGGTGCGAATGGAAAAGTTCGTATTTACAAATAGAATGTTAAAACATAATAATTCTAAACTGAATTCATAATCATTTTCGTATCGCCATCTTCCGTATTAAGCTGTGAACAATTCATCAATTAATGCAATTAAGTTGAGAGCATCGCAACAATTAACTCCGCAGTGAACTTTTGAAAATTCGGTAATCATTAACCGATATCGAATCGAAGTTGATAATATTATTTTGAATGAAATAAAATTTCATAAATAACTTTAATGAACAAAAGTAAATTTAAAACACAGAAATGGATAATAATAATAATAATAATAAAATAACATAACTAAAAAAATTGATTAATAAACATAATACATTACGATAATATGATAAATAAAATGAATGACGAATATAACTATTAACATTCACGTTTAACCCCCCATGGAAATTTATATACGTAAAAATATGCTGCAAATTTATTTTATTAACAATTGTAATATATGTGAAATGTATGCCATATATTGAAAATATATGTTGCATATATCTGCCAAATTCTAATTTTCGTAACGTTTTTATATATGAGATGTATATGCGTGGTATTACTGTATATCAATGTATCATATATCAATGATATATGTAGCATTTACCCTGCATATATACCACATATATTTAGCATATATGTTGCATACACACTGCATACATACCACATATATACTGCATAAATGGTACACATATGCCACACATATATATAGTGTTTATATGTAATAGTGTACTTTAACTGTAAGTTAAGTTTTTTTAAGTTTAAGTTTTAAGTTTTATTAAGTTTAACTGTAATAGTGTTTATACACAGCATATATTTCTTGTCAGGAATATGTATTAAAAATGTATGCGTCATATATGACGCATAAATGACACATATATGAGTCATATATGACGAATACATTTTTGATATATTTTTCTGACAAAAAAATAGATTGAAAATATATCGAAAATATATGCGTCGTATATGCCTCGTATATGCATCATATATAGTGTTTATACGTAGCACTTATTTTTTTGGTCAGAAAAAGATATCGAAAATATATGGGTCATATATGCGTCATATATTTGGTGCATATACAATACTGAATATATACGTATTATTCTATTTTTCGTCACTATATATGCAACCGATATATATATATATATATATATATATATATATATATATATATATGTAGCATATATTTTCTGCATATATTTTACATACATACATTTCCATGGGGGACTCCTATTTGGCACACTGGGGTGCTTTGCACCCCACGACGATACTGCATAGATTTTAAGTACCTAAACTTTTTCGCAATTTTAATTTTTTTAACATACTCATGTCAAATTTTTGGCTATATAACCTACACTCCTTTGAAAGAGAAGCTTTCAAGAAATCCCAAAGAAATTCAAGTTAAAATATTAAATATGTTATGTATAATAACGGTTTTTGTCGCTGAGGTGCAAACACCCCCAGTGTGCCGAGCACGTCTCCCACTGACGTGTACCGAATAAGGGTTGGTTAATACAATAACCGATATTGATATTCCAATATTCCTAAACTCTGATCAAATGGAATATTAAATAATATTTTTCATATCAAATGAATTTTGACTTTCAGTAAATCCTCGAATTTCCCTAAAATGGGTTTTAAAAATCGCAACTCCCGTCCTTTTCCGGGCCGTAATTGATAGTCGATAAAAAAAAATAATGAGGTGTCTGTTCCATTGAGTGGATCACGCGAAAGTAAAAGCATCAGCGACGCGAGCGTCTCGCAAAACGAGAAGCGGAAGTGAACCGCGCAATGCCTCCTGCGTTACTCGTTCGTCCGGTAAACGGCAACCGGTGCGATATAGCGAGAACTCTCTCCAGCAACTTTGACTACTCCGACGGTTGAAAATTCCGAATTTTAATGTTCCGAAATTCAAGATTAGGCCGGGTTATAATTCCGAACTTTGAATGATCAGAACGCTCAAAACTCCGAAAGAATACTACCCCGAAAGAATTTTACACGAAATTTTAAAAGTTTCAAAATTTTCAATAAATCGACGAATTTTTTCAAGAATTTTTTTTTATTAAGAAGTGATTTTACTCCAATTTTAAAATACGTCTACACAGTGTTACACGTTCTACATCATTTACAGTCAAATATGTAGACTTTCGCTGGCATGATCTTGACATGGGGGCCAGCTTGAAATTCTAAACTTTGAATGCTCCGACGGTTTAAAATTCCTAATTTTAATGTTCCGAAATTACAAGTTTCGTCAAGTTCATGCCAGCGAAAGTATACACAATTGACTGTAAATGATGTAGAACGTATTACATTGTCTGGACAAATTTCAAAATTCACGTAAAATCACTTCTTGAGAAAAAAAATTCTTGAAATAATTCGTTGATTTATTAAAAATGTTGAAACTTTTAAAACTTCCATAGCCGAGTTATTTTGACGGTGTTCAGATTTTCGGAGTTTTGGTCTTTCGTGTAAAATTCTTTCGGAGTTTTCATCTTTCGGGGTAGGATTCTTTCGGAGTCTTGAGTGTTCTAATCATTCAAAATTCGGAATTTCGACTCGGCCCCGTTCAGATTTTCGGAGTTTTAGTCTTTTGGGTAAAATTCTTTCGGAGTTTTGATCTTTTGGGGTAGTATTCTTTCGGAGTTTTGAGCGTTTCGATCATTTAAAGTTCGGAATTTCCACTGTCGTCGAATATCCATAAGTGAATATCCATAAGTCGAATATCCATAAGTAAAAATATCCATAAGTACGAATATCAATAAGTATGAATATCGATAAGTCGAATACCCATAAGTGAGTATGGAGTAGAAATGAGTGCCAGAAATGGCGGGAGGTAGAGATAAGTGAGTTTGTTTGGGTTCCTCTACCTCCCGCCATTTCTGGCACTCATTTCTACTCTATACTCACTTATGGATATTCATACTTATGGATATTCGACTTATGGATATTCACTTATAGATATTCACTTAAGGGTATTCACTTATGGATATTCGCTTATGGATATTCGCTTATGGATATTCACTTATAGATATTCACTTATGGATATTCACTTATGGATATTCACTTATGGATATTCACTTATGGATATTCACTTGTGGATATTCACTTATGCATGTTCACTTATAGATATTCACTTATGGATATTCGCTTATGGATATTCACTTATGGATATTCACTTATGGATATTCACTTATAGATATCCACTTATGGATATTCGCTTATGGATATTCACTTATAGATATTCACTTATGGATATTCACTTATAGATATTCACTTATGGATATTCGGTTATGGAAATTCGACTTATGGATATTCTACCCCAATCGGAATTTCAACCTGGCCCTTCACCATTGTCCCCTCGTTATACTTTATGAATAACAATGTGTCGTTTTTTCATTTCATTCGTGTTTCGACGAATGCGAACAGGGGACATCGTTCAACATCCATCGTGGGGTAAGGACCAACCGAACAATTACAACGGGGAACAAAATTGCGTTGTACTCGACGGTGGAAGAGGCTGGCTCTGGAACGATGTTGGTTGCAATCTTGACTATCTCCATTGGATTTGTCAGAGTGGTGAGAAAATCGGTTTCATTGATTCATCTAATTTTTTAAATATTATTTTTCATTATATTTATATTGTATATATTTAATTTTTCATACTATATTTATATTATATATATTCAATTTATATTATATTTCGCCGAAGTATAAACAACTTTTTTTTTTTCATAGCATTAACCATGTCAAATTTCGTGAAAAAAAAGAGTCTTTGCGAGGAATTTTTTTTATTTCACTTGTGTTCTGTTTGGTCATATACATAATTCATTTTATGAACTTATTATTTTATTATGCACTTATATTGATTACTTTCTTGCATATTTATTGACTTTTGACACTTTTAAAATAAAGCATTAATTTCCCCGAAATAACAGCGAGAAATTGTTCGACATCCTAGTATTTATTTATATTTATATAAGAGAAGAAATTTACTCACGTTTATATGAATAGAAAGTAAAAGTGATCAATGTGCCTAAATTCATGCGAACGAATTTTTTTATTACTTTTTCATGTATTATGGATTTGCTGAATTCATTATCTTCTTTGTGCACCTATATTTGTTATTTCCTTCCATATTTATAAAGTTTTTACTTTTTTTATTTCGCCTAAAGTGCCCTCGGTGTGCGGGAGCCCCGAAAAAGCCGAGAACACGACGATAGTCGGTAAAAAAAAGACGATCGGATCGAGCATCGATTACGTATGTCCCGATGGCTATATGCTCGTCGGCTCGAAAACGAGGATTTGCGAGAGTACGGGATTCTGGAGTGGCGTAGCACCGAAATGCAAATGCAAGTACATCGAATTTTTCGCAATTCGCAAAGGGAACATCACTTTGATATCCGCCTTCAATTTCGTTCAAACACATGTATGTATAGAGTATTAAGCAGTTACGTAGGTTTTGAAGCCAAAAAAAGCATATATTCTCTATTTAAAAAAAAATTATAAATTATTTTATTCAAAATGTTAAGCACATAAAAGAGCAACATTGCAACAATATTTTTAAAAATTTCATCCAGAAATTTGGGAATTACAGCCGGTGGGACCGGGTTTTCGAAGACCCTTAAAAAAAATGTTCTCGTGGAGGTCAGGATAACTCATGATAGCTTTATCTGAAATTTAAAAAACCAAACTTTTTCGGTTAGTAGATAAGTATAACTCGTGATTGAACGAAGGATTTTTTAAAACGGGGGGAATTCCCAAAGGCTCTCTCCTAGACTTTTACTCCGATTGACTTAAAACTTTGGGAAAATATTCTAGAGATATTGTACTATTAGATAATATAATTAAAAAAAGGATTTTTTGACATTTTCACACCCCCGTAAACTCTTAAAAACGATTAGATGCATTTTTTTTTATCTGCGGAAAAACAGTTTTGGGGGTGGAACCACCCCTAAGCACTTCAAGGGCTGGTTTTGCATTCTAGTCCGCCAGCAGTGCGCTGATTTTCATCAAAACAAAAGCGAAAATTCTTCTAATGCGAAACGATAAAAAAAATTGATTATGGATACAATTGAAAAAAAAAACAAAAATTAAGGGATGAACCACCCCTTTATTTTTCTTTCTCTCACCCCAAATTGAGAAAGGCCGCATTGAATTGAACAATACGAGTGATACTTTGGAGGGGAGACGAAATCATTGTTTACGTATTTTTGCCGGATACTAAGCTTAAGGGGGTTAACCACTTTCCAAATATTTTGGACGATTTTGAATTAAAATTGAGTGTTTTGTGGGAAATGAAACGTGAATCCGCATTCTGGGGGTAACAATCCATTGGAATGTATTTAAAAAAAAATTCAGTCTGAATTTTTTTTCATATTGCGGCCAAACAAAAGTTTTTTTTACTCAATTGCCGCTCATTTTTTTCCGTTCCGATTTAAAACTGCACTCTGTGTGTATTACTTTCGTCATCATTTTCTATTTAAAATGTCGTTCGATTTATGGAGTTTGGATTGTTATTCAGTTTTTGGCAGAATTTCAAACTCGAACCATCGATTTTTACGAACTTTTCCATACATACCCCTTTGTCGCTTTTTCGGCCATTATTCAAGTGCACTTTCCGAAAAAAAACTACTTCAGATATCGAGATGAATCTAGCGGCCCTCTTTAAGTCTATCAAAATCCCCAAAACTCCCCTATTAAGTTTATGTCACCGAAATAGTATTAACGCTACAGCTTTAAAAATTTTAGGATTGCGGTGATTTTGGAAACGTGTGGCAAAATGAGTCGAATTTTTTGTTCAATTTTTAAATGCATTCAGTTTTCTATCCGATGGGAAATATTCTGCCGATCGCGAATGTCACTGAATTTTTGTCAAGAGTTCGGAATTACGACGGGAAAATGCGAAAAACTGGTTTCCATACACGATTTTGTAAGAAAAAAAATTGAGTGTTGCGGGGGAAATGAATGGTATATTAATATTCAGGGGGTCAAAATTCATCGATATAGAATTAGAAATAAAAATGACAATCCAAAAATAAATAGCTTCACTAAATCGTTTATGTTCTGTTTCAATTTGGAACCCCGCTTTGGCTGCATTTTCTTCGTAATAGTTTTCTCTCTAAAATGCCATTCGATTCATATAGTTCCAATAATTTTTCCATTTGCCAGTGATCGCGCACTGCAATACTTTCGTAATAAAAAAAAAACTAACATATTAGGCGACCAATACTGTGGTCGGGCTCTACTGCTAAAACTGTACTGCTAAAGGCTCTACTGCTAAAACTGGGCGGCTAAAACTAGCTACTGACAGAGGGCTCATCTAACAAGGAACATCCCTCAGGTTCACACCTTTCGATTTTGTTGACATTTGGATATGTTATAAAGCACCGAAAAGTAAGCGATACGTATTTTTTTTATCGCCGGAAAAACGGTTTTAAGGGGTCAAACCACCCCTCGAAAAAGAGCATCTCTAGGGGTAATATAGCAGTTTCACACACAAGGCGTCCACCGATTTTAATGAAACAAAAACGAAAATTCTTCTAATCCGAAGCAATGAAAAATCCACTATAGGGACATTGCAAAAAAGAATTAAGGGGTGAACCACCCCTAAAGATGCCTTTTTTCGAGGGGTAATTTGTCGCCGATAAAAAAAATACGTATCGCTTACTTTTCGGTGCTTTATAACATATCCAAATTTCAACAAAATCGAAGGGTGTCACCTGAGGAATGTTCCTCGTAAGTCCCACTGATGGAGGTTATACTGTACTTTGTGCGGTTTTTTGACGAATTTTTGGGATTTTCCTTAGTAAACTTACCTTGCTATCGGCGCCATTGTGCTGCACTCGGCGGGACTCGTCCGTAGACACCTCATTTGTACTCCTGTGACGTCAGGAACGTCAAAAGTTAGAAATACCTACCGCCAAAGTTTGGTTGGGTTTGCTTGGATCATCTAACATGTCATCTAACAGTCACTACTAATTTTCATGTCATTTTCCCTCTGCTTTCAATATTCTATTAATTTTTCAACGATTTTCAACGATTTCCAATCAAACTTTTCACAATCATACCCTTTTTCTTTTTAGCAGTTTCAATGATTTCCAATAAAACTTTTCAAAAACACACCCTTTTGCGTTTTAGCAGTTCAGACTCTTCAGCAGTGCTGCTTTTGGCACTAGAGTCTATTTGGCAATCCAGTTTTAGCAGTAGAGCCCGTTTAGCAGTAGAATGTTTAGCAGTTATTTTCTAGCAGTAGAGCCGTTAATACTTATTTGGGTTAATCAGCGCATTTTTTTTCAATTTTGTTTTTTTTGTGTTCTGGCCGCGAATTCATCGATATCATTTGTTTTTCCGCAGACGTCGATTGCGGAGCACTGCCTGAGTTTCCCAACGGTGCGATTACTCTCGTCGATAAAAGAACGACTCACGGAGCTTTTGCCGATTACGTGTGCAACGACAATTACACGCTGGTCGGGGATACGAGGAGGAGATGCGGGGACGGTGGAATTTGGAGCGGACATCAGCCACAGTGTCTCTGTGAGTTTATTCATTGTTAAAATTGTATTATAAAATATTTAATAATATATTAATTTAAAATTGTATTATAAAATATTCAAATTCCATTGATCGTTGTTCTTTAAGGGGGTCTTAAGGTCTTAAGGATCGGAATTAAGGGGGAAGATACCTTTAGGCGAGGAAAACAATTCCTGATGTACATGATTTTTTTTTAAAGAAATAATTTCTTCACCTTTTTGAGACTTACAAGGAAAGGTTGCGAAATCGATCTCTCCGATTTCGATGAAATTTGACTACTTATAGAATGGGTAAAAATATGCGAGAGGTATTTTTTTATATCTGTGGAACCCGACTTTTAAGGGTTAAAACGCACCCTCGAAAATTGAATTTCGTCGACAACGTTTTAAAGGTACGAGATATGAAAAATGTCAAAAGGCAACAACGTTTATTTTTTCGTATACTATACATTGGAGATGAGAACGATAACGTTATCGACGAAAAACGAAAAATACCCCTATTTTCGAGGGTACGTGTCACCCCTTAAAAATCGGGTTCCGCAGATATGAAAAAATACGTGTCGCCTATTTTTACCCATTCTAGAAGAATGCCAAATTTCACCGAAAATGGAGAGGTCGACCTCGCAACCTTTCCTTGTTAGGATAGGTTTTATTACTAATTTGGCTGTTACGTGGTATTTTGTCAAAATTAATTTAAAAAAACGGCGGAGGTGTGACACGGTCTTATAAAGGGGTTGCGGCGGATGTTGTCAGACGGCGGGATACGTAGCGTCGGCGGAATTAATCTGAGAAAAAATCAACGAAGATTTTTCCTTCATTAACCCTCGTACGCTGAATATGAACCAAGAAAAAGTGATAAATGTTGAATATCGATTAAGGGGCCAGTGTGAACGCTGAAAATTTAGATGATTTTTGGGAATTTTTCGGAAGAAAAGTACTCAATGAAATGTTTCGGAAAATTAAGAATATATTTGGCTACATTTGACCTATATTACATAATTTTTCCATAGAAAAATATTGAGATCCAAGCCAATTATGCGCTGCCTTCAGAGGCGCCAAAAAAAATAGTTCCTCCACTGCTGACATCATTCCGGCCGATTGAGTAGCTGAAATCGAAAAAGGAAAAAATGTCGTTAAACTGGAAGGTATCTCTTGTACAATGACGTAGGATTTGCGAAAAATATCAAAATCTAACAAAATGGCGTAGTTATGAAAAAAGTCTGTTTTCTTGCCTATAAAATGGTCGTTTTTTTCAATGCCAAATCGTCAATTTTCATCGAATCAAAAATATCCTACGTCATTGTAAAGTAAATATATTCAAGGGTACTCAGTTCAAAATTCAAGTCAATCGAATAATTGCTCTTCGAGTTGCAATGTCAGCAAATTTGAAAAATCTCATTTCGAGAAAAACGCGTTTAAAGATTTAACTATCGATTTTTGCAAGATAAAATGATACGGCCTTGAATTTTTTACAGGATATTCTTGAAAGTATAAACTGTCGAAAAATGCAAAAATAATCGATTTTTTTAAAGTGTCACACTGGCATAGCCCCTTAAATGGTGCGCTTGAAAACAAAAAGACTGAATTTTCCGAAACAAATTGCTACATTTTGCAATCAAAAAATACTTTTTTTTTACTTTCAAGAATATTCAGGGTCATGTTTTATACAATAAGGTTAGAAAGATTTATACAAAATTTCATCACAACCGGTCGGTTAGTTTGTCAGCTAGTCGTCAAGCCAGTTTTGAAAATGCAGGTTAGAAAACCGTGCAGTATCTCCGCAATTTTTAAAGATTAATAAATCAATAAAATACCATGTGACAGCCAAAAGTAGTAATGAACAATATCGTAATTCTCAAAGATGGTAAAGAAATCCTTTTTTTTTTTAAAGAAAAATCATGAAAATCAGCACATTGATTCTTCGCCCAAAAGTGTCCCCCCTTAAATACATTTTCTTCTCTGTTTCCGTGATTTCGAACCAATCAAGTACAATATCGTTACCTCCAAAATTTCCTTTCAGTCGACTGGTGTCCGGAACCGCCGAAAATAAGCGGGGGTGTAGTGACCATTACCGGGAGACGAGTGGGATCCACGGCCACTTACAATTGCCAAAATGGATTCATCCTCTTCGGCGAAAACGTGAGTCGCGCCTTATAAAGTGGTGGGCGCAGCGGAATAGTAATTTACGGAATTTTTCCGCACGTCCAGCAGTTGAATGACCGAGAGATTAATCGTGATTTCCATTGCCAAGTGAATATGATAATAAGAGTTGATGCGCGCAATTAATAATGTCATATCTATACTAGTGGAATTCATTCTAAACACTTTAACGTAATTAATTCTGAACACAAGAATTTACTATTCATTTTTTATTTAAATCTGTCATGTTCCTACTTAATATTTGCCTCAATAATATCCTACTTTGATAAGAATATTAAATATAAGCGATTATAACGTAAAGATGATCGATAAATGCGAAGTTTTTGAAAAATTGGAAAAGTGATATATAACACGTGAAAATGATAAATGAATGCAAAAGATTTTTAAATTTTCAAATCGTGGTTTTTCTAAAATGATCAAAAAATGCGAAACAAAAAAATTGGAGTGTCATATAACAAGGAAAACTGATCAATAAAAGTGAAATTAATTTTTTTTTACGTAAAAATGATAAATAAATGCGAAACTTTTGAAAGCTTGAAACGACACAGAAAAAAGATCATTGATCCAATATCATTGGTGTGATTGAATGAAATTTCGTTGATTCAATTGTAAAATTTTTGGTGTAAATAATCGGATTTATTGGCCCAAACAAAACGCTATTACCTTTAATAACATGATAACATTGAAAGTTTTTTTTCATCCAAAAGATATATTGTTAGCCGAGAACAATATATTATTGGATCTAAAAAATGATCGCGAACAAATTATATAGTTTTGAATGCATTTTCTGCAACGAACAAAAAAAGCGTTTTGATTCATAACATAAATATTGTTGATTCGAGTACACAAGAAAAATTGAATTTCGCCCGTTTGATTCACATGAAATTTCTATTGAGTAAATATGTCATTTAATTTTTTTCACCATATTCGGAATTGATTGTCAAGTACATTACTCGTTAAAATATTAATATTTTATTTTTATTGAAAATTATCAAGCAAACGTCTGAATTGGTTAAAAAATTATGCGAAAATAAAATTTGTTTCTTGCGCATTTGGTTGAAAAAATTCAACCAAATCATGGCCGAGCGCCACCAAAATTATAGGTGTGAGGAAACCCGTAGTTCTCGAAGTAACCGCTAGAAGTCGCACGCGCGCTCGTTTCTCGTAAGCGTAGCGCGAAACGAAAATCTACTTAAACGCCGGAGAAACTCTAAAGAGTATCGCTTCTTGGCCTGTGGCTAAGATCATGGTGTAGTATCTGTTCTTATCAGTTGAATATCTGATATTCTCTCCGTGGATATTCCATTGGATATCTGATATTTTCTCCACTATTATCGTGGATCATCATTCTAATGCTCACTTTTTATTTAAGGGCGGGGTAAAGTATTAAAATTTTTTTTTCATTTTTTTTCCATTTTTTAAATGAATGCATAATATATCAAGAATATTGTGTTAAAATTTCAAGTCGATCGGAGTAAAATTGACGAAGTTATGAGTATTTGAGCGTCTATTGCTCCATGCCGTTCTCTTCTCTTCTGCGTTTTTCAAACCGTTTTTCTGAGACTTGTCATATTTGAAGTCCGTGTGCACGATAACTCAAAATTTACTGGACCAATCGCTTTGAAATTTTGCGCAGTACTTCTTCACATAATTCACCAGGTATTGTCGAGAGCTTTTTTGTTTTTTTAAATAATTACTAATTTTTCAACAACAAATTAGCCGATCTTTTTTAGCGAAAATCGGGTTTTTGGCTCCCAAGTGCTACGAAAAATCGAAAAATTGAAGAAAAAAAATCGTCCCGTCATTACCTCAAGAAACATCTCCTTTAACAAATGTATTTTGATTTTTTTGTTTCAAATGATTCTGTTGCGAGTTATGGTGCACACCGCAAACCAACTTTTTTTGGAGGCGCCTCCGGGGTTTACTTTTCACTCGCTCAATTTTGAATATTTTGCAATGCAAATTTAGGAGAATGTTGTTCAAATGTTACTTTATTATATGTAAATTTTTCAATAAACGAACACTATTCGTTACGCCAAAAAAAATCTTAAAATCATGCCTTTTTTTCGCCGAATTAAATTTACCCCGCCGTTAAGATTTTAAACAAATTGAATAACTTACGTCTCATCACATATTCGTTTCGATGTTGACTTACGTCTCATGACATATTCGTTTCGATGTAGAAAAGAAACAATTCTTTCTATTGGTTATATTTTTGTACGAAACAACAAAATGTTGTAGCAACCACTTAATCATTTCATCCATACATCTACGGATTGTATATAGAATGATTTCAATAGAATATAATTTTATTTGAAGGATAACGTAAATATTCAGAGAACAGAAGAGATTTTCAAATAAATCAATGTTATTTGAATCAATCACATTTTCCAATATTTTATAGTATTGTAACAATCTCATCTATCGGTGGCACTCCGCGATCAGACATTTATTTGAATCAACCAATATATTTTTTGATTCAATTGGTTTTTCTTCTCTGTGGAGTCATATAACACGTAAAAATAGTCAAGAAATGCAAATTTTTTTTTTTTAATTGCAAAGCACGATTTACCACGTAAAATTCACCAAAAAATGCGAAATAAAAAAATAAAGTGTCATATAACACATGATAATCAATGAATGCGAAATGAATAAAAAATACAAGTGTACATATAACAAAACTGTAAGATCCGTATATTCGTTCGCTAATACTTATAGTTATAATTTATAGATCCTGAAGTGCGAGGTAGGTGGCGACTGGTCTGGAAAGGCACCGCAATGTAAGTTCGTCGATTGCGGAGCCCCGGCCCAGATCGAATTTGGCAGTGTGAATCTCGCGAATGGAACGACAACGGTGGGCAGCCTGATCGAGTACGTTTGCCAGGAGGATTATTGGCTGGTGGGTGAATCACGGCAGGAGTGCACCCGGGATGGAAAATGGAGCCACGAGACACCCTCCTGCGAGTGTGAGCACGAATGATTATTTTATCGTCATCGAAAGTTTCCAAATATATCTGTCTCGATTGAGCGATTGACGGTCTTAATTTGAGAAAAAAAAGCGAACAAAGATAAAAACCTCATCGATCTTTCCAAAAGTGAAATTGTATAAGTGAAAGTCTTGGGGCAACTATTGACAATAAATTCGATCGATGATCGATCGTATCGATTACCGTAAAATGGGGTTACTTTGAGCAGAACTTTTTTTCACATCACACATTCCAACTTTTTTTTGCTCCTATAAAACAATGTGTCCATTGGCTATCAACGTGTATTAAAAAGTCAAGCCCACCCCTACAATTCTATATATATACATTTTTAAGTGTCTTACAAGCAACATCCCTCAGGTGACACCCTTCGATTTTGTTAAAATTCGGATATGTTATAAAGCACCGAAAAGTAAGCGATACGTATTTTTTTTTATCGACGGAAAAACGGTTTTAAGGGCTGAAACGCACCCTCAAAAATGGGGATGTTTTTCGTTTTTCGTCGAGTAACGTTTTAACGGCGGGGTAAAGTTAATTCGGCGAAAAAAAGGCATGTTTTTAAGATTTTTTTTTGGCGTAACGAATAGTGTTCGTTTATTGAAAAATTTACATATAATAAAGTAACATTTGAACAACATTCTCCTAAATTTGCATTGCAAAATATTCAAAATTGAGCGAGTGAAAATTAAACCCCGGAGGCGCCTCGAAAAAAAGTTGGTTTGCGGTGTGCACCATAACTCGCAACAGAATCATTTGAAACAAAAAAATCAAAATGCATTTGTTAAAGGAGATGTTTCTCGAGGTAATGACGGGAGGATTTTTTTTCTTTCGATTTTTCGATTTTTCGCAGCACTTGGGAGCCAAAAACCTGATTTTCGCTAAAAAACATCGGCTAATTTGTTGTTGAAAAATTAGTAATTATTTAAAAAAACAAAAAAGCTCTCGACAATACCTGGTGAATTATGTGAAGAAGTACTGTGCAAAATTTCAAAGCGATTGGTCCAGTAGATTTTGAGTTATCGTGCACACGAACTTCAAATATGACAAGTCTCAGAAAAACGGTTTGCAAAACGCAGAAGAGAAGAGAACGGCATGGAGCAATAGACGCTCAAATACTCATAACTTCGTCAATTTTACTCCGATCGACTTGAAATTTTAACACAATATTCTTGATATATTATGCAATCATTTAAAAAATGAAAAAAAAATGAAAAAAAATTTTTTAATACTTTACCCCGCCCTTAACGGTACGGCATATTAAAAAAAATGAAATTGCAACAATGTTAATTTTTTTGTGCACTATACATTGGAGATGAGAACGATAATGTTATCGACGAAAAACGAAAAACACCCCTATTTTCGAGGGTTCGTTTCACCCGTTAAAAACGTTTTTCCGCCGGTAAAAAAAAATACGTATCGCTTACTTTTCGGTGCTTTATAACATTTCCAAATTTCAACAAAATCGAAGGGTGTCACCTGAGGGATGTTCCTTGTTAGTACCTTTGACAAGGCATTGAAATGCAACTAACGTCAAAGATTAAAGGTTACTTTGGCATCATTTTGATTTTAATAAATTAATATTTTCTGCATTTTACATGGAATTAAATGAAAAACAACGATTTAAAAAAAATGAAATTGTCATCTTTATTAAGAAAACATTTCCATAAAAATATCATGTACGTAGAGTACTATTATCGGCACTTAATCAGTCTTGTAATTATCGTTAAGATCAAAATCAACTAGGGCAACACTACAATCAACTTTAGCAACATTATAATAAACTTGAGCAACGGGTTTGAGCGATAATAAAAAAAGTGTGCTGCGCACACATTTGACGATTCGTCAACGCGATATCCCTCTCTGAAAGCCCAATTTTAAGGATCAGAATGATTTTTTTTTTTTCTAGTAACACATTGTTTGGAATAAATTAATTTTTTCCCAGCATGTTGTACACATGTTCGTGGTTACAGTGTAATTTTTTCGGAAGAAAATCGTTCAGTGTTCGCGGTGCTGTAGTTGGCGTTGCAGTCCTCCAACTGCGAGGCCCGAAACGGCGGGTTCTCTGCCAGGCTCGAATGTAATCTGAAACGAGAACAAAAAAAAGTTTCTTCCAACATATCCAACTGGCTATGAGTTCACGATCCACTTTGCTAAATTTCGAAAAATACGAAAAATGACAGCTTCTCCAATGAAAACCTCATTTTTCTCTTGAAAGACAGCATGATGAAGGCATTGTTATTAAGGGGCTATACCCGTGTGAACGCTGAAAATTTGGGTGATTTTCGGGAATTTTTTGGAACAAAAGTACTCAACTAAATGTTTCGGAAAATTAAGAATATATTTGGCCATATTTCACCTATATTACATAATTTTTTCATAGAAAAATATTGAGATCCAAGTCACTTATGCGCTGCCTTCAGAGGCGCAAAAAATAAATTCCTTCACTGCTGACATGATTCCGGTCGATCGAGTGGCTGAAACCATTTACCATTTACCTTTTCAAAAAAGTTAAAAAATTCGTAAGGACTCAGTATAGTCTAAACAATAACATTTATTTTTTATCAAATTTAACCTTGAATTGTGGCGAACGCTCCAACCTCCTTAAAACGATCAAAAAATCGATTTCTTTTTTTTTTTCTTCAAACGATAGAACTATATATGTAGAATATTTTCCTGAAGTTTCAAAGTGAAATTCAAACGTTACAAACTTCAAACGTTGCGTTTTTCTCAAAACTGCATTATCGAAATTGGCATGCAGGATTACTCAAAAACTATTAAGCCGATTGAGTTGAAACTTGGTAGAAATATTGATAATATTTGTAACTTCTACTTGACGAAAATTGTTTTTGAAAAATTGAAAAAAAAAAAAACTACTTTTTTCATCCACATTTTACAGAAATGTTGCGTGAAATGTTAATTTTTTTTAAATGCGTTCCATTTTCTTAAATTTGCATTTTCTTCATTTTAATTGCCGTCACATAGAAAGTATACATGTTCTAACTGAAAAAATGTTTGAACTTTTTTGCAAATCAAAGCCTGCGGGAAACTAGACTGCACGCCGATTCGCAAGTCCCGCAGCGACCTTGCTGTAACACTCTGCCACAGATCCGTCATTTTGATGATGAATTCATTTAAAAAAATTGTTTCGTATACTTAAATATGCTATTAAAGTATACCTAAAGTTTGATAATTGTAGAATAATTATTTCTTATTTTAAAAAATCCCTCAATATTGCTGATTTTTTTCCTATCTTAATGTATATCCCGCCTTAATCCGACGCACATTGTTCCACTGAAATAGGTATAACTTCGTCAATTTTTAGATTTTTAACTTTCGATTTTTTTAGATTTTTTTTACAATTTTAATTTTAACTTCGTCAATTTTTAGAATTTTAGGGTCCGGTTGCCTTAAAATATTATTAAAAGTTCACACTATAACACAATACAAAAAAAAACGATTTTTTGAAGTATCCAGAGTGGTTTTACCCCTTAAAATAGCCCCAAAAACTGTCAAAGTTACCCTTAATGTAAATTTAGCCGCGTTTTACGGTATTCATTTGCGAAGCACAAAAGCAGAGGGAGAGACATTTCTCGCCGATCGAACGACCAAAGTATCGTCCGATTCTTAGCGAGCCTTTATATGAGTTTTTTTTTGGATTTTGGGCCTCGAAGAGATTCCTGAAGGACAAACGGAAAAATTGTTAAAATTTTAGTAATAACTTGCGAGGAACCGGAAGTACCCGCGGGAAGCTACGTGGTCGGTTACGATCTTAACGTTCACAGCTCGATCGAGTACAACTGCGAGACCGGATATCTGCTTCACGGCGAGGCGAGGCACTCCTGCGGAAAGGACGGCGAGTGGAGCGGTGAAGTACCGAGCTGCGAGTGTGAGTAAACTTCTTCGTTCGATTATTACCCTAGTCTCGTCTAGTGTCATAAGCTAAAGCCAGCAAAGAGTACGCACTATATACACCTTTATTTCTAGAAAAATCAATTTTGATAATACACTTTGTACTTCTTATTTCAATGAAGCGTTGGTCATTTGAGAACATTATTTTGAATGTAAATCCTAAGTAACAATCTCGAAAAAATATTAAAAAATCTTAAGGCGGTATGACTAGAAGCTTGTTTTTTGAGTAATCTTTAGGAATTCATTTTACGAAAACTCTCAGACCTACAGTGCCGGGGTTTTTTGCGCATATTAAGACATGTTTCAACTAGCAACACAAATTTTTATGAACCACTTTAATGAAATCTATACAGGTTACGCACTGTTATTCCGGGCGTGGCGTGACACGCTCGTTCAAACGGGCGCACGGGTTGCGGCGATCCTAGTCGTCTGAAACACAAGAACAATTTTTTTTTAAATCTATATCAATGTAATTATCGTCTGAACTAGAACTAAATAAGGACGAATTTTTTTATCGGAATCGCAGCTGTTTGAAATTTAAGGTTTCATTTTCCCGGAAAATTGTCAACTAAAACATGAGAGCGGGGCTAAAATATTCAAGCTATCGGTATTATTCTAGTTCAGACTATAGGTGAAGGTTTCCTTGAAGTGTGTGCAGAACCCGAAGTCGATCGGTCCAATAGTTTTTGAGAAAAACGTGCGCCCGACTTGAAAAATGTCTTTTCGAGAAAAACGCGTTTAAAGTTTGCCATACATTTAGCACTGATGCGGCTGAATTTACGGTGGATAACAACTGATTTGAGTAACTTACCCTTAAGGGGAGATATACACCTAGGAACCGGAAAAAAGGTCATTTTTGTGAATTTTTTCAAGAAAAACTATTTGAAATTTCGGATTGGGGTTTTAATTATCTAAAAGTATATACATTCAAAAATATGTTTAATTTTCATTATTTAAAAATATCAAAAATATACAAGGATATTGTATGATCCTTGGAACGTCGTAAAAAAATCTGCGTATACGGTACCCACTGACGTTTCTTCAAAAATCGTCTGAAAAAGAAACACCAAAAAGATTATTAAATTAGATACTATAATCTAGTACTTGTCATAGTCGATTTTGAAAATATCGATTTATGACAAAATGGCGGACGTTTGAACATAAATAGTGATTTTTGGGCCAAAAATTAGTTATTATTTTGCGTATAAAACAAAAAGTGCGTAACGGAAAAAAAATCCTATGACAAGGACTAGATAATGGTGTATAGAATAACCACAAAAAACTTCAAGGCAATCGGTTCATTGGTTTTCGAGAAATTTTGGGTACCGATTTGAAAAACGTGGTTTTGAGAAAAACGCGTTTGAAAATTTGGGAGTGAATAAATCGTGAAATTTGTCAACTTACATGGAATCGTCGATACCAGGGCCATAGTGTAGGTCTTCTACGGTCGACGGAGTGTTCATAGCTTTTAAATCCTCGACCTCGACCATCTAAGTGTATATCTCTCCTTAATCAGCTATACCGGGACCATACAGACCAGGAGTTTTACGAATTTCAAATTAATATTTTCGAGATAATTTTCAGAACCCCAAACTATAAGAAAATGCAAAAATACAGAATCGAATTTTTGAAGTTTCGAGACGGTAATATCGCCTTAAACTCAGATCTTGTCCCGAGCGCACTGTTAGGGTGCTGTGTTGTAAAGAGTACGCAATGAGAACCATCCATAGAAGCTAAGAGTGCACATGAGAGTGGAATAGTGGTAGAGTGCGCATTCTTTGGGTGCGTACCTTTACCAAATACGTGTTTTTAGTCCATGGTCACTACAATAGGGAACCTTACTGCCAATTTCTCCCGCTAGAGGGGACATTGTATTATAACGTAAACAGAACATGACGTTTAGTGAGGTTCTCTTTGATTTTGCCTGTATTTCTACGACTATTGTTCAATTTTCTTCAAATAATCCGTTTGTCGTGAATAAATTGTGAAGAATTTGTGCTATTGAATGCAGACACGAAGGCGTTCATTTATTTCCTAAAAACAAAAAACTTCGTAAGCCATGGGAAATTGCTATACGTCGCAAGCACTTTGCAGCCACAAAACATTCAAGGCTATATTCTGATCATTTTAGATCTGCAGACTATAAACATGAACGATTTGTTACAGTTTACTCAATGTATAAACATAATATTTTTGACGCTATTTACTTCCAAAAGAATATTGTAAAGTAGTTAATCATCATAACCTAAAAATTTATATTTCAAATATTTGCATTTTTTTAACCTTCTGGTATTATTTTATTACATAATACTTACCTAGCTCATTTTCATTCTGTACGGGGTTGAAACTGAGAAAATATTGAAAAAAGGTTTTATACATTCCCTGTTTCGAGCAAAAAAGAAACATTAAAGGATGTACAAAGAAGGAAAAGAGTAGAAACAGATTTTTCAATTCCAATATAGTCAAATATGCGTAATTATTATCCATTATGTCCATTCGTATCATTTTAATATAAGACAGACACAGTGAAAATATACCGCGCGCGTTGACAGCTTCTTTTGTTTACGTTATGTTTACGTGGCGCCATCTGCGCTGAGCTTTGCGTCAAGTGCCCTACTTTCGTAAGCAAGCAAAACGGCGACATAACCTCTAAATGAAAACACAATTTGAATCACATTTTTACGTATAATAACATTCCTTGGGTGCAAATTAATCGCAAACCTAACAAAACGTGTTAAAAATTGTTACAAAATAAGATCAAACACGCCAAAAATCTATTATCAGTCAAAAAATTGGATATAAATACCTTAACGAAGCGAGTTGTTGTCCAACACCTTGACATGACATATGCCACAGGTCAGGTGGCGTTGGAGGCCGTCCATTAATCACGTGGGGCTCTAATAGGGGGAGGGGGGATTGGATAACATCACGATTGATCACGCTGGGGGGGCGGGGGGAGGGTGTTGTGACATATCACGTGTATTTTTTCTGCATAACTGCGTAAACCGGAGAGCATCTGCTGTGAGCTATGGAACAGGCAAGTTGTGCCCAGGGGGCTGGCACCTTTTGGAATTTTTGCTACGCAAAATGACCGCATTTTTAGTGTCGTACTCTGCCACTCGCAGCGCTAGTTATACTCTTACACCCTGATGCGTGCACAGGGGCTACGTATATAAGACGGTCGCAATGTACGCCATGCAGGCCTCGCGCCTGCGCAATAAGAATATTGTAAGATAACTGCTAGCGCCATGGGGAGAATTTGAACTAAAAAAGCGGTCATAACGAGCAGCATTTGTATGCCGGTAGGGGATAGAAGGTTTCAACCCCCTGGTTCTGCCTAAAAAGTAACCTAAACAACAGTTTTTAGTTCTATTTAATTTCGGCTGGCCACCTACTTAAAGTGAAGTGCCTACATCTGATCCACAAAAGGCTTGTCCACGTGTTACTGTAGAAAACACGCAAATGAGCCCATGGTCCTAGGACAATGCCATTTAAATATATTGACAATATATATTATTTCGTTTTTGACAATCAAATACCGTACTCCCTATTGGTTGTGTCTGACATTTCTTAACACAAAAAAATACACGTGATGTGGGCGGGGGCGGGGCGGCAAACCTCCCCACATATCACCACGAGGGAGGGGGGCTCAGAAAGTCGCCCAAAAACCTCACGTGATTAATAGACGGCCCCTTGCCAACACGAGAAAAAATAAAACAATTAAAAGCACTGCGTACTCTTTGGTGGCTCTACCCTACTCGAGTGTACGATCCGTCACTCGACGAAACTCTCCCACGCCATCCATACCATGTTTAATTTTTTCTCATCGTTTTTCCCATTGTTCAGATATCGATTGCGGCAAAGTTTTGCCAATGTTGAGCGGCACAGTCGACTACGTTAACGGGACCACTCATCTCGGTAGCGAGATAACGTACACTTGTACGAGAAATTACAGGCTCAATGGCGTCGAGAGGCGATACTGCCTGGACAACGGTCAATGGAGCGACGCCACCCCCAAGTGCGAAGGTTAACCAAAATTTCACAAAGCACTGAATTTTCTTTTTCTTTAAACGTAAATGTGTAAGCGCGTGCATGAATAAACTACTAACAAATCACGTTGTTATTTCTATTAGTATCATTATTTTGCAAACCATTCTGATATGTATAATAATAAAAATAATCATAATACAAGTTTTTCATAAACAATTTTGCTTATTATTATTAACTTTTATATAAAACATTGTCTTGCACAACAATAGTGGTTATTATGCAATAATAATAACAATCTTGTTGAATTTATTATAATAATTATTATAAAAACGAGTATGATATCTATAATAATAACAACAATCATAATAATAGTCTATCGTGAACAATTTTGCTTGTTTCTATCAATATAACAGTAATATATCAGTCAAATATCACTATAGTTTTTATTATGCAATTATAATAATAATCGGGTTTAATTTAATATTATTCTTACGACTAAAACGCTTCCGATATCTATAGCAATAAAAATAATGATAATCATAGTTTTTCATAGACAAATTTTGCTCTTTATTATTAATATAACAGTATTTTATATGGAAATAGTTATTATCGTACAATAATATTAACAATCTTGTTGAATTTATCATCATTATTGTTATTGAAACGAGTTTGACATCTATAATAATAATAATGATGATTATAGTATCGTTTCATCAACAATTGTGCTTGTTATTATTAGTATAACGGTATTTTATATAACAATAGTTGTTATTATGCAATAAAAATAATCTCGTTGAATTTATTATCGTCATTATCATTACAACGATTATGATATATATATATATATATATATATATATATATATATATATATATATATATATATATATATATATATATATATATATATATATCATAATGACAATGATAACAATAGTTTTTCATAAGCAATTTTGCTTGTTATTGTTCTTATAACAGTATATTATATAACAATAATTATTACCCAATAATAACAATACTGTTGTTCAATTTATTATCACTGTTATTTTCTAAACCATGATAAGAATATCAATAACGGTAACAATAAGAATCCTCATCGTCAATTATCATAAAATTGTATTAACGAAATTTGTCATGATTATTATTAATAATATTATTGTGAAAATAATACCCAAATTCTTTATTAAAAAATTGTGAAGATTATGATTCTTATTATTGTTCCAATAATACTGCATTTTTTTACGTAAATGCAATAATAATTGTGATAATATTCAAAATTGTTTATTAAAAAAATCATCAAAAATTTTCAAAACTGTTTTTAAAAAAATCATATTACTGTCATTGTATATTGTTATTGTTGTTTCTATTGTTCTTATTTCTTTCCTCTCATTATTATTATTATTATTATTATTATTATTATTATTATTATTATTATTACACTTCAGTTCTTCCAAATAAAATGATAATAGTAATAATATCAAATTATGTATTGTTTTTTCTATTATTGCAAAATGAAATAATTATTGCAAAAATGAAATATCGTAGGTATCTCAAAATGTTCACCAGATGTCGCCAAAATGTTTGTCGCTTGAACTGAAAGGCGTTTTTCTTTATGCTCATCAGAAATTCGTTGTCCGGAGCCAATATTGGCGGATCATGGTATCCTTTCGGTGACGGGAAACGACCGAATGTACGGTAGAACATTGGTGAGAACGGGCACGGCCGAAAATTCAAACACGGGCGCGACGTCGTACAAGATCGGAGCGCTTGCCAAGTACAGGTGCGAGAGGGGTTACAAGGTCGTCGGTGAGCCGCTGTCCACGTGCGAGGATAATGGAAAGTGGAGCGGCCAAGTGCCGCAGTGCGTGTGTGAGTAACAGTCACTTCGCGCATAGGAGACTGGTTTTTTTTCGCTTCTTTTTGTACACCTTCGCCGCTCAAGGTCTCAAATATTTGTGACGAAATGAGAAATGAATGAAAAAAATATAATACTTGACAATACGAGTTCTCGCATTTTTTTAAATACCGCGTGATTTTAAATAACATAGAAAAAATTGGAAAGGTTTGAAAAGCAATAAAATAACTGAAAACGCGCTTTGAACATTTTTGAGGGGGGGGGGGGGGGGGGGGTACCTTTAGGCGAGGAAGAAATTTGCTGATTTTTGAGACTTTTTTTCAAAAAGCAAGATATTGTCACCATTTTTTAAACTCAGGGTATGTTTTATTACTATTTTTGGCTGTTACATCGTATTTTTTTATTTCTATTATACTTTGAAAATAGCGGAGGTATGGCACGGTCTTATAAACTACATTTTCGAAACTTGCGTGAAGTATAGCTAAAAAACTAATCCACCGGTTCTGATGAAAAATGGTTAAAATCTTTCTAACCTCATTGTCTAAAACGTCACCCTAAGTGTTTTGGAAAATTGAAAAAAAAGTTTTTTTTTATTGAACAAAAAGTATTTTTCTTTATTGGACAAAAAGTATTTTTTTGTTGAAAAAAAAGTATTTTTTCGTTGAAAAAAAAGTATTTTTTTTTATTGAAAAAAAAGTATTCTTTTATTGCAAAATGTAGCCATTTTTTTCGGAAAATTCAATCTTTTTCGTTTCAAAGCGTACCATTTAATCGATTTTCACCATTTTTCACTTTTTCTTGGTTAATATTCTGCGTATGAATGTTAATGAAAGAAAAAACTTTGTTTGCTTTTTTTCGAATTAATCCTGTCGACGACACGTGTCACGCCGTCTGACAACATCCGCCGCAATCTGTTTACAAGACCGTGCCATACCTCCGCCATTTTTTAAGATTCATAATAAATAAAAAATACCACGTAACCTCTGATTTTTTAGATTTTCGTCAAAAGGAAAGATTTCTTCACCATTTTTGAGACTTAGGGTATGTTTTGTTACTACTTTTGGCTGTTGCATGGAACTTTTTAATTTTTATTATATTTTTAAAATGAGGAAAGTATGGCACGGTCTTTTGAACTGCATTTTCGAAACTTGCGTCACGTATAGCTAAAAAACTGATCCACCGATTCTGACGAAAATTGGTTAGAATCTTTCTAACGTCATTGTCTAAAACGTCACCCTAAATGTTTTGAAAAATTGAAAAGGAGAATTTTTGATTGCAAAATGTAGCAATTTTTTTCGAAAAATGCAATCTTCTTCGTTTCAAATCGTATACCATTTAATCGATTTTCAACATTTTTCACTTTTTTTGGTTCATATTTTGCGTATGAGTGTTAATGAAAGAAAAATCTTGGTCGTTTTTTTTTCGGATCAATCCCGTTGACGCTACGTGTCACGCCGTTCGACAACATCCGCCACAATCCATATAGAAGACCGTGCCATACCTCCACGATTTTTGAAGAGTAATAACAAAATAAAAAATACCACGTAACAGCCAAAAGTCGTTGTAGAACATACCCCAAGTCTCAAAAATGGGGGAGAATTTTTTGTCCTCAAAAAAAAAATGAAATTCAGCAATTTTTGCCTCGCCTAATCCCCTTAATTACACGCAAAATAGCTTGCATGAAAAAAAAAAATGTCGGATCACTCATACTACAGTCGTGCTGTCGCTGAAAAAACCCGGAATCGGAGAAAATTAGAAGAAGGCTAGTTTTTTGACAGGTGATTTTGTAGGTGCCGCGGGTGCTAAATCCAAGTTTACCTAAAAATCGGGGTGTAGGGTTCTTTTTTAGGGGATGAAAGGAAATGGGGGTGGATTAACGCCAAACTACAACCCCTACGAGGTCGGCGCCGTGAGACAAAATGTTCAGAAAAATCCGGACTTTAGTTTTGTCCACAGCGCCGAAGTCGTGGAAGTTCATTTTGAGGGTCAAAAAGTGGGGTGAAATTTTGAAAAATCGGTTTTAATTCAATAACTCTTTAGAAAAAAAACTTACGTTTTTTGGTCAAATGGGAACGTTGTAGCCCTTGAAAAGACCCGTCGATCGAGCATTCGATCATCACTCTCCGATAACATCTTCACCCCCAAAAAATGGTTGCAAAACCAAAAAAAAAAAAATAGTTTATTGAATAACTAAAAAACAATCGGTTTTTCGAGTATGGTTCAAATGTACGAAATGTAGAGAATAATTTTCTCCATGTTTTCGTTGCTATGGACCACCCTTGAATTTTGATTTTCCAACCCCTCTCGGGGGTTGAACATTCAAAATGAAATTCTGGGAAAACTATTGACGGCACGAATTCGCCGCCGTGGAAGAATTTGTAGATTGAACCCTCAGCTACATTTTTGTCCACAGCGCCAAACTCGTATCTCTTTAGTTTCGGTCAATAGTTTTCCCAGAATTTCATTTTGAATTTTCAACCCCGAGATGGGTTCGAAAAAGCAAAATTCAAAAGTTGTGCATAGGAACGAAAGTATAGAGAAAATTATTCTCTACTTTTCGTACATTTGAAACATCCCCGAAAAATCGATTGTTTTTGAGTTATTCAATAAACAATTTTTTTGATAATTCTTCAACAATTCTTTTGCGGGTGAAGATATTATTGGAGAGGGTTGATCGAATACTCGATCGACGCGTCTTTTCAAGGGCTACAACGTTTCGATTTGAACAAAAATTGTATAAATTTGTCCTAAAGAGTTATCGAGTGAAAACTGATTTTTCAAAATTTCACCCCACTTTTTCACCCCCAAAATGAACTTCCACGACTTCGGCGCTATGGACAAAAATAAAACCCGGATTCTTCTGAACATTTTGTCTCCCGGCGCCGACCTCGTGGGGGTTGTAGTTTGGCATTAAACCACCCCCATCCCCTAAAAAAACCCTACCCCCCGATTTTTAGGCAAACTTGGTTTTAGTGGCACCTACAAGATCACCTGTCAAAAAACTAGCCTTCTTCTAATTTTTTCCGATTCCAATATACAGCACGACTGTACTATCAGTATTTGAATTCATTCTCGTGGTCATTGCAAGAAAAATAACGTGAAACATTAAAATACTTCATTCCCGTTTACTTTTTATTTAATTTTTTCTTTGTATTTGTTTGTTTGTTTCGCGCCTGATAATCGTTAACGATCGTCGTTGTTGCGCAGTCGTCGATTGCGGCAAACCCGACGAGACCCAGCACGGCCGTTACACGCTGACCTCGAACGCGACGTATTACGGTGCGGCGGCGATTTACGAGTGCGACGGTAATTTCGAGCTTGACGGGTTCGCCAGGAGGCTGTGCCTCGAGAACGGAACCTGGAGCAGCGACACCCCCGTCTGCCAAGGTATACGTCAATGTCACTATTACTACTATTATTTTTATTAGTTCTATCTATACTTGACAATACCAAAGATTTGAGGATTTTTTTTTTCGTCTGCCAGGTCAAATTTCAATGAAGCTTTCTCATAGTTAATTCTAATTTTTTATTATAATGCATTGGATTTTAATATTTAATGTAACAATTTTGATCCAGCTATCTCAATATTTGGCCAGCGATTTTTAATTTTACGCGTCTGTGGAGCTTCGGTACCAAAAAACTGGACGATTTTCAATATTTTTTTTCTGATGAGAGTATTAAGATTACGAGATCGAGATTTTACACAGAATTGATACATGGTCTTGCCAAGTTTGAGTTTTTTTTTTCATTCAATAATATTGATAAAAAATGAAGTTATTATTATTTTAACAAAGTGTTGCCGTTGCTACATGGCCAATTAGTGTAGGTGGGTCTGGCAACTAGGGTCAATCGAAATGAAAAAAATGTACTATTGGTATGATAATCAAACCATCCCGTGCAGAAATTTTGGCAGGCATACAGCTGGATTCTGACTTGTATCCCGGGCTCCCAGTCTTGATCTAGTCCGATATCGGATCAGATTCGAAGACTAAATGTAAGATTCGTAAACTGGATTCCATTAGGGATCCAGAACCGGATCCTTTAATGACTCTAAATAGATTCCCCATGGAATCATTGAGGAATCTGGGAAGGATCACGGGTGAATACAGGCTGAAATAAAATGTCAAAAATGGAATTATGACATGTTAAATTTATTATAAAAATAAATAACATTTATAAAGTTTTGGTGCATTAAACTATCAGCAAAAAAAAATCTGTCCAAAAATTCAAATGGCAGATCGCGCTCATCGCGAGATTTTGATGTGAATTAAAAAAAATTCACATCAAAATCTGTGAATGCAAATGTATTGACAAGAAATTATAAATACAAAAAAATTCACAAAATTAGTTGTGAATTTTTTCGTATTTAAGACAAATTAAAATCAAATTCAAAATGATTAGATTAAAATTTGCGCCAAAAGTGAGTTCGTACGTATTTTGAGAGAAAACATTGCCTCGAGGCAAAGAAATTTTTGCACATAACTTTTTGTGCGAACATTTCTTTGCCTCAACACAATGTTTTCTCTCAAAATACGTTTACACTTGTGGTGTAAATTTTAATATAACTGTCGTGAATTCGATTTTTATTTTCTTCAACTTGAGGAAATTCACAACTCATTTTGTGATTTTTTTCATATTTATAATGTAATATTTGAAACTCACAACTTTTTTTGCAAAAATTTCTTTGCCTCGACGAAATGTTTTCTCTCGAAATGCGTAAGAACTCACGGTTGGTGTAAATTTTAATCTAATCATTGTGAATTTGATTTTAATTTGTCTTAAATACATGTTTATACCCACCGACATGTCGGTGGGTATAAACAGAGACTTATTCCCCAAAACCGGTATCCCGGTTAGAATCCAACTTGCATCAGTATCAGAATATGTACGACGACGATGGCATAATTTTGAAAATTTTGGCATCACGTGTATTTTCGGTATTACTATGCAATTCCTATCTATAGATAGGAATTTTATAGATAGGAATCTATAGACAGATCGGGATTTGATCGGACATAGGGTATCCCGGTCAAAATTTCTGCATGGGATGGTAGGGCCACATACTTTTTTTTTAATTTTGACAATTACGAGACTGTCAAGCTGCAGAAAAAAGTTCAATTTTTGACAGAAAAAGCCTTTTATAATTCGTTTTGAACAAATGTATAACCATATTTTTCAAAAGTCTTCCAGTCATATTGTAGAAAATGTTATAAACTATGCTCTTTCCGAATTTAATGTGAATCGGACGAATAGATTTTGAGATACGACTTACACCGTTTCAAAAAACGCAGTCTCGAGAAAAACGTAAAAGAAAAAAGGTACGTCGTAGCGGGGCGGTTCGTTGTACACTGAGTAAAAAAATCATTCATCAAATATCATTGGTGTTATCGGATGAAATTTCGTTTATTCAATTGTAAAATTGTTGGTGTAAATAATCGGACTTACTAGTCCAAATAAAACGCGATTGACTTTAATAACGTGATAAAAAAAAATGTTTCATTCAAAAGATATATTATTAGCCGAGAACAATATATTATTGAAACAATCTAAAAAAATATCGCCAACAGATTATATAGTTTTGAATGCATTTTCTGCAACGAACAAAAAAAGTGTTTCAATTCATAACATGAATATTGTTGATTCGAGTACACAAGAAAAATTGAATTTCGCTCGTTTCATTCAGATAACGTTTCTATTGAGTAAATATGTTATTTTATTTTTTTCGCCATATCCGATATTGATTTTCAAGTACATTATTCGTTAAAATAGAAATATTTTATTTTGATGGAAAATTATCAAGCAAATGTCTGAATTGGTTAAAAAATTATGCGAAAATAAAATTTGTTTCTTGCGCATTTGGTTGAAAAAATTCAACCAAATCATGACCGAGCGCCACCGAAATTATAGGTGTGAGGAAACCCGTAGTTCTCGGAGTAACCGCTAGAAGCCGCACGCGCGCTCGTTTCTCGTAAGCGTAGCGCGACCCGAAAACCTACTTGAACGCCGGAGGAACTCTAGAGTATCGCTTCTTGATCACTCTCCAGCTTCAACATCCATCTTAAATCTAAAAGCCAAACGGGTTATCCAAGTTAACGGCAAATACGAGTCGTTGACGATCGTCGATGTTTAAAATATTTTTTTTTTTAACAAAATGGCGACGAATTGAAACTCAAGTAGTATACAAAATCTATGAAAAAAAGTTCGTCATGTTTACGTAACTATTAAAAAATGAAGATCGATATTCAAAAAGTGAGATCGTCAATGACCTTTGAATGTTTCTCGTCGTATCTCTTGTAAATTTCGAAACAATCTATTAAGTCCCTCTTCAGAAATCATGTCCACCGACTTTGAGAACGATATCATCTGCCAGCGGCCATGTTTTTGTTGCTTTTTTAAAAAAATTTCGTGATTTTTTATCAAGGCTCTCAACATATGTGCATCTGTGTTAAAAAATGCGTTTCTTTTTCACAACCGTTTGCCAGAATTTTTTTTCGGTATTTGGCCATTTTTTTCGAGCCTCTAGGTAGCCCCTTAAGGGGTCTGCTCATTTTAAACGCTAAAAAGACTATTTTCATGCATTTTTTTGATAGGTTTATGTTATAGATATTGATATAAAAGTTGTTACACTTAATAAATACACTTTCGAAACACATTGAAAATTTTTATTTACTTATTTCAGTCACTATTATAGACGAAAATGGTAGTTAAAAGTGTCCTAAAAAATTGTAGGTTTGCGATGTTGGTGAAATCTCGGAGATGGATCATCCGAAACAAAAAAATCAAACGGTTTTAGAATCAGTACGTTAATGGCTATAGCGCATATCATAGCGCAGATTTTTGATATATGCAAAAATAACAAAATGGCGGACATTTTTCGAAATAACAAAAATATTTGTTTTTTCACTGTTGGGGGGAGGGGGGGGGAATAGTAAATATAGAAATTTAAAAAACTTCTTGATATGCGCTATAGCTATAGTTGTAAAGAATATGTGGTTAACATTTCATAAGGATCGGTTCAGTAGTTTCGAAGATTTTATCAACACGCTTTTGAAGAACGTTGCTTCGAGAAAAACGCGTTTAAAGTTTGTTTGGATTACATAAATACATTTTTTCTTCATTTTCAATATATTTCGAAAGTGTATTTATTAAGGAGTTAGGCCACAGTAACGGCTATAAAACCATGTGCGAATTTAACACCAAAAAAATTCGTACGGAAAAGTGTTTCACTCATAAAATTAATTACCCATCTATTTAGTCTTAATATCAAGCTGTTGGAATTTTTTTTTTCGATGTACAAAATGGCCGACTACTAATATTTTACTCCGTTATGTTTTTTTAGGCGCTCCGCGGCGTGACATTTAGCATCCACAATTTTTTACCTAGAAAAAAAAACAAAAATTCTCGTCAATCTACATCAGAATACCTAGAGAAGTACGTACGGAATTAAAAAAATATTGTTTTATTCAAAAGTTGTAGGTATTTGAATGAATTTTCAGTGAAAGATTTCGTATAAAACTGCTCATAAAATGAAAAGTTTTCGATTAATCGGAAATTCCGTACGTACTTCTCTGCAAAATGCAATTAGGAACGTAACTTTTAAATTTGAAGTAAATCGAGTGAAAATTGTTGAAGTTACTTGTCACGCCAATTGGAAAAAAAGCTGTGTCGAGAAAAACGCGTTTAAAGTTTTAGGTACTCCATGGCCGTGCCAGAGGTGGGCTTACGTTATACGCTCAAGGACGGTGAAAAAAAATTGTTCTTACTATAAATCGAATAGTAACTTATTCTTATGACGATAAAGCACCATTTTAGCGAAAATAAAATCGATTTTTTGAAAATTCTACCGTGGCCTTACCCCTTAAGTGTAACATCTTTTATGTCAATCTATAATGTAAACTATAATATCAAAAAATCTATAATATAAAAAAAAATTCATGAAAATAGCCTTTCTAGCGTCTAAAGTGAGAAGACCCCTTAATCATTGCAACGTTCATTTTCTATATTTTTGTTTGCGATTCTTTTAGAAATACGATGCAAAGATCCGGAAAGAGTCAGTCCCCTGTCGACCCAAGTCTCGACCCACAGTGTCGGGGGCGTAGCTCATTACAGTTGTCCCCGCGGTTTTTACATGGAAGGCAACGAGACGCGGATATGTCTGCAGAACGGCTCTTGGAGTGGCTCGATGCCCGCTTGTTTCGGTAATTTACCTGCACCCAATTTCCTGACAGGCTCACACACTGAGAAAAGAAAATCGTTGAATGTGCAAAATGCTTTTTGTTGACTTGAAATTTTATCGTTTTAGCAGTTGTTCAGACGTGCTAAATAAGCTACGGTTCACAACGATAAAACTATCAGTTAGATTGACAAAACGTGTTTTATGCCAACCAAAAATCAAGTTGAACGTATTTAAAGATACATTTTGTTAATCCAACTGAATTTTGGATGGATGAACGAATGTTTTTTTTTCAGTGCACTCTATCAATTTCTCATCGTTTCTCGAACTTAATAATTGACGCTTGTTTATTCGATCGCGACAGCCTTCGACTGCAAGTATCCCAGCACGATAGAAAACGGTCGGGTTATCGTGGTGAACGGCTCGACGCTTTACGGCGGTGCCGCCGAGTACCATTGTCTTCCACAGTACGAGCGAACAGGCCCCTTTTTGCGAAAGTGCCTGGAGAACGGAATCTGGAGTGGGGAAGAGCCCAGATGCGAGAGTACGTGAACATAATCTTTTTTTTTTTATTGCATTACTCATCATCATTTTTCCAAAACTTTATTCGTTATTCGAATGATAATTTGTTGGTAATTCTTTAGATAAGTGACTTCTCCGAAAAATGAGCCCAACATTTTTTTTCCCATTTTCTCATTTATTGGGTTATAAATGGTGATATTCAATCAGCGGAAGCTAAAATCCCCCCCTCCGTAAAAAGTTATGGGGTTTTGAAGTTCGCGAAAACACGTGATAAAATAGGGCATTTTTGAACATTTCGACGCCTATATTGGGTTTGTTTGGGTTAAAGTATAGGTAAAAGTTATGGGGTTTCGAAGATCGCGAAAAAACGTGATAAAATAGAGCATTTTTTAACATTTCGACGCCCATATTGGGTTTGTTTGGAAAAAACAATTTTTCGGAAAAGTCACTTATCTAAAAAATAACCCAAAAATGTTTTAGCTCGTTTGGATTTATTTATTTCATTTTGTTTACTTTATTATTTTAAATTGCTTTATTTTAGCCTTATTTTTCGTTCAGATTTTACTGGTTTATTTTGCGGTATTTTATATTTTTTACTTGATTCCGGTTTATCTTTCTATTTTTTTGTTTTGTTTTTAATCACATGAAATCTAATTCACATGGACAAAAAATCCTATGGTCTAGTTTGGGTCTATTCTCATTTTGTTTGGGTTTGTTTCTAAAATACATTTTTATTCTATTTTATATGAAAACAAAAATGTTTCAGCTCTTCTGGTTTTAGTTTCATTTCGTTTATTTAAATATTCTTATTTGCTTTATTTTAGTCGTAATTGTCGCTTAGATTTTACTGGTTTATTTTGCGGTATTTTTTTTTGTTTACTTTATTCTGGTTTATCTTTCCATTTTTTTAACACATGAAATTTAATTTACATGGAAAGAACATCGTATGATCTAGTTTGGGTCTGTTCTCATTTTGTTTGGGTTTGGTTCTACAATAGAATTTTATTCTATTTTATATGAAGTTCCAAAATATCGTCTGTTCTATTTTATATGAAAACAAAAATGTTTTAGCTCGTCTCGTTTTAGTTTTATTTTGTTTGTTTTATTATTCTTTTTGCTATATTTTAGTCATATTTTTCGTTTCGATTTTTCTGGTTAATTTTGCGGTACTTTTGATTTTTTTACTTTATTCAGGTCTATCCTTCTATTTTTTGCCTAATTACATGAAATTTAATTGACATGGAAAAAATCCTATGGTCTAGTTTGAGTCTATTCTCATTTTGTGTGGGTTTTTTTCTAAAATATAATGTTATTCTATGGTGTATAAAATTCCAAAATAACGTCTGTTTTATTTTATACGAAAACAAATTTTTTTTAGCTCGCCTGTTTTTATTTTCATTTTGTTTATTTTATTCTTATTTTCTTTGTTTTATTCATATTTTTCGTGTAGATTTTTCTGGTTTATTTTGCGGTACTTTTGACTGTTTACTTTATTCTGCTTTATCTTTCTATTTTATTTTAATTACATGAAATTTAATTGACATGGAAAAAAAATCCTATGGTCTAGTTCGGGTCTATTCTCATTTTGTTTGGGTTTGTTTCTAAAATATATATTTTTATTCTATTTTGTATAAAATTCTAAAATTTGCGGTATTTTAAATTTTTTTACTTTATTCTGGTTCATCTTTCTATTTTTGTTTATTTGATTTTTTTAAATATTCGATTATCAGTGATGTCGAACGACGTTGCCGAGGCTCAAGGGGTCGGGACCAGCGTGGGAATTGCCGCCGGTGTTATACTAGTGATTCTTCTCGTCCTTGGATTGGTCTACCTTAGGCTGTGAGTATTAACGCATTCTCATAACGATCTCAACCTATTTTGTTACGGTTCAACTGATTTTTGTTCGTTTGCGTTTTCGTTAAATAACCTCGATTTGCATTTTCCTTATTTTTCATTTTATTTTCGGGAAAATTATTATTATTTAATTTTTTTCAATTCCAATAAGACTTTACGATGGAAAAGTTCCGAATATAAGGGACGTTAATGAATTTGTGTGCCCAGGCGGAAAGCGACACCCGTGAAAAACACGGAAAACGTTCAGGCGGCGGAGAGAAAGGAGGATCAAAGTGCCGCGGTCATGTCGTACGCGAGTCTGAACGACGGCACCAACAACCGAATGTACGAAAACGTGCCCGAGGAAGGCTTGTACGACAGCCCCTACACTATCAGTGGCAGTGCTTACGGGTAAACAAAAAAAAACATTAAGTTACATCGAAATTCCTAGCTAAAAAAAAGGATGTTGTTTAAAATTGCGCGATTTTGTGTTCCGGCTGATTCCGAACAACTGAAATTCTAACAAAATTTTCAACAATTGCAATTTCGAAGTTTTACTCGGATCCGAAGATCCACATTTTATGACGTTGAAGTTTGCATCGTTGGAATGCAACGATATGTTTTTTTTTCTTTATTTTTATCATTATTCAAAAGCTTTCTCCAAAATAGCGGTTGGACATTTTTTATAAATATACGTACAAACGTTTGAAAAAAAATGTGGGTAATCAAAAAAAAATTAATTTTCTTCAAATTTTTCGAAAATTTTCAACAGAATTTTCTTAAGATTAGAAAAAATGAAGAAAAAAATGTAAGACTGACGATTCGGATTGTCCCTGACATTGTTAAGCTTGAGGATCGAAAGGATTACTTATTTAAGATTTTAAGTTCCAATTTTCGCGCAATTAAAAAAATGTAATATTGTGTCTTTCAATATTTTTATATTTATGAATACAGAAGGTCCATCTTCTATCAACTTCTTAAATGTAAAACATTTTTAAATGTTTACAAGCGCTAAGATTGAAAATCCCAATTTGTTTCTCAAATCCCCGAACGTAAAAATTACAAAATTTTCTTATTCTTCTGCAATAATGAATACATAGAAATGAATTTTTATTTATTTTAGAAAAAAATATTGAAGAACTGAACTTCCAAAAGATTTTTCAACAATTGCAATATCGGAGTTTTACTCGGATCCGAAGATTCACATTTTATGACGTTGAAGTTTGCATCGTTGGAATGCGACGAAATTTTTTTTTTTTTCTTTTTTTTACTATCATCCAAAAGCTTTTTCGCAAATAGCGGTTGGGAATTTCTAATAAACATAAGTACACACGTTTAAGCGATTTTGGCAGCGTAAACAGGCCAAAAAAAATTTAAGTAATTAAAAAGAATGAATTTTCGTTGTATTCCAACGATGCAAACTTCGTCATCAACTTATTCGGAAATTTTCAAGATTCGATATTACAGAATTTTCTTAAGATTGAAAAAAATGAAATACTAACTATTCGGATTGTCCCTGAAATTGTTAAAATTTGAGGATCGAAACTATTATTTAAGATTTTTAGTTCCATTTCTCTCGCAACTTTTAAAATTCATTATAACGTCTGCAAAATTTTCAATACTTATAAGTACAGAAGGTTTTTCAAACTTCTGAAAATTTGAAGCACCATCTTCTATCAACTTCTAGACCATAAAAAATTCTAAAAATATTACATTTTGAGATTGAAAATCCCAATTTATTTTTCAAATCCCCTAAAATAAAAATGGCAGCTTCCTCATGCTTCTGCAATGATTAATACTTAAAAATGTATTTCCGAGTACTTCAAATATTTTTTTTTTAAATTTAAACTTAAATTTTTAATATTTATAAATACAAAAGTTCCACTAAACTTCTGAAAATTTTAAATACCATCTTCTATCAACTTCTAGAACATAAAAAAATCTAAAATGTTTACATTCGTTTGAGATTCAAAATCCCAATTTGAGTCTGAAATCCCCTAAAAATAAACATTTCAAGATTTGCTTATTTGTTCGGCAAAAATGAATACTCAAAAATGAATTCATATTTATTTCAGAGTACTTAAAAAGTCAATTCCTTGCTGAATTTTCACAAGACCCATTTTTTCCAAAATTCAGACCAAAAAAAGCAGAATTGCTATTAGCTTTAATGGATTATTATTAATTATGTTCCCCTTCAATTATTTACTGTCGTCGAATATCTATAAGTCCGAATACCCATAAGTACGAATGTCCATAAGTCGAATATCCATAAGTCAAATATCCATAAGTCGAATATCCATAAGTCGAATATCCATAAGTCGAATATTCAGAAGTCGAATATCCATAAGTCGAATATCCATAAGTCGAATATCCATAAGTCGAATATCCATAAGTCGAATATCCATAAGTCGAATATCCATAAGTCGAATATCCATAAGTCGAATATCGCTAAGTATGAATATCCGTAAGTATGAATATCCATAAGTCGAATATCCATAAGTGAGTATAGAGTAGAAATGAGTGCCAGAAATGGCGGGAGGTAGAGATAAGTGAGTTTGTTTGGGTTTGTTTGGGTTCCTCGATACTCATTTATGAATATTCGTACTTATGGATATTTGACTTATGGATATTCGACTTATGGTTATTTGACTTATTGATGTTCGTACTTATGGATATTCGGTTATGGAAATTCGACTCATGGAAATTCGACTTATGGATAATCTACCCCAATCGAATTATTATTAGTTGAGGGATCTTTGATGTCCGTTCGGATCGATTGATTGAATTTTTCTCGTTGATGTGTAGTTACGGTCACCAAGGGGAAGGCAGAAGAAATTACAACGGCAGATCGAGTCACTACGAGGCGGAGCCATTGCCGAGGAATGGCATCACCATAAACGGCGTTTCCGTTCGATAGTTGAGGAAACGATTTTAAAAATAAATATATAAATTAAAAAGCGCGGCCGAACGGCCGAGCGAAAAAGCGAGCGAATGCCAATCGAAGAGTTCTCGTCGTTAATTATTTATAATTAGCCTCCGTGACAAAGACGAGAGCGTGTGTACATAATTCGAAAACTCTGAGACGTTGTTTTTTTTTATATACATATAGGATAATATGCGCCCTTTTTTGTGAACTTCGTTCTCACCGGTGATTTCGGTCCTCCGCGCGATCGAGTGTAAGATTTTCTGTATATAAGGTGTTCCCCCGAGTGTCTAGAATTAATTATAATCGCGTCCTTAAGTATCTACCTTGTACGTTTATATACATATGTATCCGAAAATTCGAACTGGTCTATATTCAAGCGAGAATAAAACGTTTATTTGTTTCGATTTCTAAAAATTATTTATTCATGACGATCCTTTTTTTCTGTCAATTAAATTCAATGCATTTTTTTTGGGAAAACGTGTACAGGTTTTCGAATTTGGTTTGTTTTGCATTAGAGAGTATGGGTTCAAGGAGTTTCGCATGGAGACTAGGTACAGGAGCTCAAACTCGGCATTTTAAGGTATTCCTTTCGCGGAGGGCCGTATTTTGTGGGGGCATAAGCAGGGCCTTCTGAATCGTCGGTAAATTACAATTGCGCTTAATAAAAAAACAAGTTATAATGGATTATTATACACAACGATAAACTAGAATACCAAAATTCGCGCAAATTTAGTAGATTGAGACATTTTTACATTTATTTGAAACGTCACGGCTACAAAAATTCTTCTGCTAACCACACTTTTCCATGTTTTAACATTAATATTTTCTTTAAACGTTCGGTGACCCTCTGTTTTTATTGTTGTTACGGAATCTTTAGACTTTTTTACACCTGTGAGCAGTTTGTATTAGGCATCTACAGTTATTTAGTGTATAAATTATTAGAAAGACATGTGGCCAGCGTGACATGTCCATAAAGCGCCGTATAACTGAGACGATTTTTAGGGCTGTAATTTTTCGTTAAAGGTTCGGTAACTTGGCTTGAAATTTTACCAGTATACTGGGATGTATTTTTACTTCATTATAGACGAAAATCAGTTAAGTGTAAAATATTTGGGTTCGTGAAAGGAATACCTTAAGCGATGCCCGAAACTGAAGGCAACAGGGATGGCGCTACAATCGCGCGAAGGGTTGCGCTGCTAGCTTCACGCGACAACAGACCGAACGCGAATTTGACGTCACATTGAATTTTTGTAAATTTCATGTGGAAAATACTCTAATAATAATATAAAAATACTTTTACATAACAATTTGTGTGTGTGTGTGTGTTTTGTGTGTGTGTGTGTGTGTGTGTGTGCACGCGCGTGTGTGTGCGTGTGTGTAGTTTTCAATTAAGTTTCAAATATATAAGTTGTAGAAACCAACCCTATGTGATTTTTTTTATCCTGGAGCCTTTGAAAGTTGGTAGAAAAATTAGATTTGCAAAAATATTTATGGACTTAATTTTTTATTTGAAAACTTTTCGGCTCATGTGTGAAAGTAGTATTTTAGTACGTTAGGCCCACTATTATAGTCCGTAAAGAAAAAAATCACGGAAGTACGCTTTATAGTGTAATTTCATTTACGAACTGTCGTAAAAAAGTGAGTATCTTACAAAAAAAATCACCAAAACCAAAATAACTTGCATACATTACATGGGGGTTCAATCGATAGGTATTGAGGTCCCCCATCCTTATGCGTCGTTTGCTCCACCCCACGCGTTACACTCTGTATATTGCTGGGCTCGTCCATCTCACTACTATCCTATAGCATAGTAGTGAGAAGGTTCCGTACTCTATGCTGCATACCAATTAATGAGATATCAAACATGGTGGGGTAAACGCGAAAGGTAAAGAACTTTAAAAACTTGTAGGAACATGTGAAGGAATATTGGCAATTATAATAAAAGAAGATTAAACTTTTGAAAGTTAACAATACTTATCTATTAAGAATATAATAACAATCGAATTATTGACCGCTCTCAATTTCGCATTTTTTTCGCAATCTTTTCGTTCGCTCTAGTAACGTGTCAAAAACTCGCGTTCGGTCTGTTGTCGCGTGAATCTAGCAACGCAATCCTTCGCGCGATCGCAGCGCCATCCCTGTTGGATTCATTTTTAGGCACGCTTTTTTTTATCGTTTCCCCATTGGAGTTTAGGCTCCTGGGTCTAGTCTCCATATAGTTTCGGGACTATAGGGAACCTCACCGCCAATTTCTCCCGCTAGAGGGGACATTGTATTATAACGTTGTGGACGCTCGTGCACGGGAACTAGGCTTGAGGACCGGAGAACTAAAGAAAGATGTATTTTTTATTACCTTTAATTAGAAAACTCAATACTTTTATATTTTGCCTTAACAAACCAGAGTTTTTACGCTACAGCTTTGGCGGTTGAGTTTCGAACCTCGTTATTCATATATTTATTAGAGGGGAAAGTCCATAAGGAATTTGTTCCTTAGTTCGCGCTGACTCCGTTGGCGCTAGTTGTCTTGGACGGCGTTGGTAAGATCGGAAAGTGACCGTATGGGCACCACACCACTCCTCCCCTAGTAACTGACTAGCTTTTTTCAGGGACGAAACTGACTTTTTTCCTTTGGTAGGTGCGGAGGGGTGGGTCTACAGTCGATCCCCGTTGGTGAGGTGCGATGCTTGACTCTGGTGGCTTTTCTCCGTCGCAACGATCTTCTTTGTTCCGGAAAGCTGCTTTAAGTCGTTCGACTGAGATAGTTTTGTGTTGGCCGTTGACGTCAATGACAAATCTGCGGTCGTCCAAACGCTCTATGATCTTGTATGGGCCCTCGTACGGAGGCTCCAGGGGCCTACGGACAGCGTCAACCCTGATCCATACATGTGAGGCCGTATAGAGCTCGTCTTGGACAAACATCCTCACTTTGTTGTGGTGGGCGGTCGGAGTGGGTCGTAGCCCACGCATAAACTCTCGGTGCTTCTCGACGAAAATTTTGGGTTCGGCCGGCATCTCACAATTGACAAAAAACTCACCCGGTAGGCGGATAGTCGACCCGTACAACATTTCTGCACATGAGGCCCCCAGGTCTTCCTTGTATGTTGTGCGTAAGCCCAGGAGAATAGTCGGGAGAATCTTGGTCCACGGAGTCGGGCGACTGCACATCAGCGCAGTTTTCACAGTACGGTGCCACCTCTCTACCAGCCCGTTTGATGCGGGGTGGTATGGGGTGGTTCGTATGCGTCTCGAACCGATGAGATTGGCAAGAGCAGTGAATAACGCCGATTCAAACTGGCTGCCCTGGTCGGTGGTGAGAGTGAGTGGTGTTCCAAAACGACATATCCAGCCGTCGAAGAACGCGGAGGCCACAGAGTCCGCAGTGATATCGCGGATCGGAATTGCCTCCGGCCAACGGCTAAAACGGTCGATTATTGTTAGGCAATACCTGAAGCCCTCGCTTACCGGAAGTTCGATGATGTCAAGATGAACATGGTTGAAGCGGCTGTCCGGAATGCTGATATGATTAGGTTGAATTTTATTGTGACGGTGGACCTTTGCGCGTTGACAGGGTTCACATAGTCGTGCCCACTCTGTCGCGTCCTTCCTGATGCTCGGCCACACGTACTTTTGACGTAGTATGCGACTAGTCGTGCGGATGCTTGGATGAGACAAGGCGTGCATAGAGTCGAACGCTCGACGACGGAGGCTCATGGGAATGTACGGGCGAACGATTCCTTCGTTGATATTACACCAGAGTTGAACCCCCGGCTCGGCGGTGAGGCGTTGCAGATTCAGCGACGTGTCGTTCCGCAGTATTTGTTGTAGCTCAACATCCTCGTTTTGGGCCTCGGCGATCTCGTTAGCGGAAAGGGCTCGAGGCATGTCGATCGCGCACGTTTCTTTTACTCGCGAAAGAGCGTCGGCCACGGTATTATCTTCGCCTTTCAAATATACAATTTCAGTTGCGAATTGTGCGATGAAGTCCAACTGCCTGAGCTGCCGTTCCGACGCTTGTTCCAATTTTCGTCTGAACGCGTAGGTGAGCGGACGATGATCACTTCTTACGACGAATGGTCTCGCTTCCAAGATGTGCCGAAAGTGTTTTATTGCCGCAAAAATGGCGAGCAGTTCGCGGTCGTAAGTACTGTATCGTTGTTCAGTTGGCGATAATTTCCGGGAGAAAAATCCCACCGGCTTCCACGTGTCATCCTCCAATTGATCGAGAGCGGCACCAACCGCGAACGTAGAGGCGTCTGTGGTCAATCGTAACGGCGTGTCAGGAGCTAAGTACGTCGTGAGAGTGGCATTCACGATCGCTTCCCTACATTTGTTGAAGGTTTCGATAGACTGCGGGTCCCAGGGCACCGGACGTTTATCGTTCTTCTTTGACTCTCGGAGAAACTCGCTGAGCGGGGCCTGAAGTTCGGCCATGCGCGGAATACTGCGACGATAAAAATTGATGAGACCGAGGAACCGGCGAAGCTCTTGAATTGTTGTCGGTTGCGGGAACTCGGCGATTGCTTGAATATTTGCGGAAGGTGGTTCGAACCCTTTCCCAGAGATTTTATATCCGAGGAAGACGAGTTCCTCCTTTCCGAGCTGACACTTGTCGGTGTTTATGATAAGTCGGTGTCTCCTCAAACGGCTGAAAACCTCCCGTAGGTGAGAAAGGTGCTGGCGTTCGTCGACGGAGGCGATTAGAATGTCGTCTATATATACTACGACGTATTCCAAGTCGCGGAAGATTGAATCCATGTGACGCTGGAATGTCTGAGAGGCATTCCTGAGGCCGAACGGCATCACCAGGTACTCGAATTGGCCGATCGGTGTCGTGATGGCGGTCTTTTCGACGTCGTCCTTAGCGACCGGAATCTGGTGGTAGGCCTGTTTTAAATCAATGGCCGAAAATATATTTTTCCCGTGAAGCCTCAGAAATAGATCGTGTGAGTGACCCGTGGGATATCTGTCAGGGATGGTTTTTGCGTTTAAGGCTCTGAAATCTCCGCAGAGACGCCAGGAACCGTTGGATTTCTTCACCAAGTGAACCGGGCTGCTCCACGGGCTCTTTGACGGGCGAATGAATTTCATGTCCAGTAGATACTGAATCTCGCTTCTCAGTGCCTCGAGCTTCTCTCCTACCAGCCTGCGGGGACGTTGTGAGACCGGGGGACCGGTTGTTTCGATGAAATGAGCGGTTCCGGATTTGTCCTCAGGAGGCGGTGACACGGTCGGGATCGTAATGTCCACGAAATCCTGGAGGAGCTCGGCGTAGCGATCCTGTTGATTTATGGTAGATACGTTATAGATTTTCGTTTTTTCTTGCGTACCTGGCGTCGAGAGACTTGTTGTTTTGTCGATGAGCCTGTTTCCATTGAGGTCGACAAGAAGCTCGTATTTTTTAAGAAAATCTGCTCCTATGATGGCTTTGCTGACGTCAGCGACCACGAAAACCCAGGGGAACGATCGGCGAAGGTCGAGGTTCAACGTCAGAAGCGTATTTCCAAACGTTTTTATCTCTGTTTGATTTGCTGCGTAAAGCTTAAAATCGTCCTCCGGAGTCTTCCTCGGCATAGCGTGGAGGGGGTAAACACTGACTATGGATCCGGTGTCGACGAGAAAAGGTT
Organism: Ophion obscuratus; assembly: GCA_964007375.1. Lineage (NCBI taxonomy): Eukaryota > Metazoa > Arthropoda > Insecta > Hymenoptera > Ichneumonidae > Ophion > Ophion obscuratus. Next base: position 17,834,016 of record OZ023323.1, read on the forward strand.
GGTCCAAAATTTTGTCCTTGATGAACAGACGGATTTCCCCTTCTTCCGGACCGCCTACTCCTACCGTCTGGATCGAAGTCGGCGGCACTAGTTTTCCGATGGCTTGTATGCACAAGGGAGAAGGCACTTTCTCGCATCCTTGCCGTATTTTGCGTGGAAAAAGCAAACACCATCCACGTGGGCTCTCGAGTTGCTGCGGGATCGTGGTCTGGACTGTCGTTGACCCTCTGCGTTATGCCTGTTCGCTTGTTTTTCGACACACATCTTCTCGAGGAGCGTGACCATTCTCGACAGGGTGGTTTCGATGTTGCTCAGTCTTCTCTCGTTGAGTCCCGGTCGTTGGGCGATAGCGTGGACCTCCTGTTGTCCTTCTACGGACATCACCGAGTGTCCAGGGCATGACTCCATCAGTCTGTCAGCAGTATCGGCCAGTTTGTCGAGGGACAACTCGGAACTTCCTACGAGGAAGGAGCGAATACCGGTCGGCATGCATTGTATGAACCTCGTGCGCAATAAGTCCTCGCGTACGCCTTCGCCGACTAAATCCTGCATTTCACGAAGCAACTGTGAGGGTTTTCGATTTTCAAGCTGTATTTCGTTGAGAAACTTCTGCAGCTGTCGTTCTCTCGAGTCGTTCAGTCGTTTGACGATCGCGGCCTTGAGTGCGTTGAATTTGTCTGTCTCCGGGGGCCGGCGAACGATGTCTGAGACTTGTCGGACCGTGTTGGTATCGAGAGCCATAAGTACGGCGTCGTACATCTCTGTATCTGTCTGAGCACCTTGCGAGCGAAGCGTTGACTCTACCTGGGCGAACCATACGTCGGGCATTTCTGGCCAGAATCTCGGAATTTTCACTGTACGAAATCCGTTGGCAAATCCGCGAAATCCTATTTCGACGTATCGTGAATCGTCAAAACCCTCACTCTGATTCTCTGGCTGGGGATCTTCCTTCGGAATATTCAACGTAGACTTCGGCGTACGAAAAAAGGCCATGTTCACGGCGTGGCTTATCGAGGTTAGCGTCCGTAAAAAATAAGACGGATCGAATGTAATCGACGTTGCGGGGTCACCAATTGTGGACGCTCGTGCACGGGAACTAGGCTTGAGGACCGGAGAACTAAAGAAAGATGTATTTTTTATTACCTTTAATTAGAAAACTCAATACTTTTATATTTTGCCTTAACAAACCAGAGTTTTTACGCTACAGCTTTGGCGGTTGAGTTTCGAACCTCGTTATTCATATATTTATTAGAGGGGAAAGTCCATAAGGAATTTGTTCCTTAGTTCGCGCTGACTCCGTTGGCGCTAGTTGTCTTGGACGGCGTTGGTAAGATCGGAAAGTGACCGTATGGGCACCACAACGTAAACAAAACATGACGTGTTGCACGTGTTTCTACGACTACTGTTCAATTTTCTTTGAATAATCCGTTTGTCGTGAATAAATTGTGAAGAATTTGTGCAATTGAATGCAGACACGAAGGCGTTCATTTATTTCCTAAAAACGAAAAACTTCCCAACAATGGGAAATTACCATACGTCGCAAGCACTTTACAGCCACAAAAGATTCAAGGCTATATTTTGATCATTTTAGATCTGCAGACCATAGAAATGAAGGATTTGTTACAGCTCAGTATATAAACATAATATTTTCGACGCGATTTACTTCCTAAAGTATGCTGTAAAGTAGTTAATCATCATAACCTAAAAATCTATATTTGAAAGATTTGCATTTTTTAACCTTCTGGTATTATTTTATTACTTAATAATTACGTAGCTCATGTTCATTCTTTACGGGAATGAAACTGAGCCGGAAAATATTGAAAAAGGGGGTTATACCATTCCTGTTTGTTTGGAGCAAAAAAGAAACTGTAAAGAATGAACAGCGAAGGAAAACAGTAGAAGCCGACTTTTCAATTCCGGTATAGTCAAATATTCGTGATTATTGTCCATTATGTCCATTCATATAACTTTAGTACAAGACAGACACTGAAAATGTACCGCGCGCGTTGACAGCTTTTTTTGTTTGCGTTATATCAACGTGGCGCCATCTGCGCTGAGCTTTGCGCACGGTTCCCTATTGATGAAGTGTTACCATTTGATTCGAATTATACAGTAAATTCTTTGCCATATACCCAATGTACCCTCCAAATTTTTAATCGATCGTCTACACCGTTTTTATCAACTTTGTAATTGAAAAAAAAAACACTTTTTAACATACCGGGGGCTCCATTTTAATCTTACACCTGATTTATCTAAAAAAAGACTGCCCTGCCCGAGTATTGAGTATAATTAAACCTTTAGGGTTCAAAGAGAGACGTTAAAAAAATGTTTGATGGTCCAAACTTCAAAATGGCGACGTTAAGATGGCCGACATGTTTTTTTTTGTGGGATCGTGCATTTTTTTAAATTGTAAAATCTTTTTAACATTTCGGATGCTCCATTTTAACCCTACACCTGATTTATCTCGCAAAATACTGCTCTGATAAAGTATTGAGTACAATTAAACGTTTAGGGTACAAAGGGAGAAGTTAAAAAAAAATTAAGTCAAAAATTCAAAATGGCGACGTTAAGATGGCCGACCTGTTTTTTTTAAATGGGATCATGAATTTTTTCACGGGAACATTTATCAGGTCAAACATAACAACTTATGCAGAAAACGTTTTTTTGACAACGTTCATAACTTTTTGGTTAGAATGCTATTTTTGACTATTTTAGCACTATCCTGAATGTACCACGAGGAGGGAAAGTCTTCAACATTCCTAGTGTAAGTGTGCGTGTGTGTATGTAGGTTTGTTTGGATTTGTTCGACAACCAAACCAAACTCAAATAAGGATTAGCTCTCTGCGGCTCATCACTTCGGCTAAAAAATGGCATTCTAACCTAATAATTATGAACGCTGTCAAAAAACTTTTCCTACAAAAGTCGTTAATTTCGGCCTGATAAATGATTTGGTGAAAAAAATTCATGATCCCATTTTTAAAAAAACATTTCGGCCATCTTAACGTCGCCATTTCAAATTTTTAACCAAAAAAGATTTTTTATTGATCCCTTCGTTTCGAGTCCCCCTTTGAGCCTTAAGGGCATGTACAGGGTCAACATAACCTCACAATTTTCCAACCCAATTTTCTCATAAATGGTAAAATTTTGTAGGAAAAACAAAGCATTAGGCTCTGGCGAATTCCCTGACGCAGAGCTTGATGATTTCCTTTTGCCCTAAATATTATTCATCACTGAGAAATCTCTGTTCGAAAATTTCACCTATCTCTCTCGCACTCATATGTCACGTGGTAGATATTTTACTTCGCCTTAAACGTTTTATTATACGCCTCTCGGATATCGTGGCGACGCGACGGCAACGCCGTCTGCCAGCTAACGGCGGCAACTCGTGGTCGTTCTTCTCAGAACAGTACACATATGATTCGCATACAAATAACTGCACGTTTTGAATTATTTATTTATTTGGTGCAATACCACGTCGTTAAAGTGCAATCATGAGCTACACTCTTATCAAGTGTGGCTTCCAGCATATTTATGGAGATTTTTTTCGCGGAAAATCTGTGTCTAAAAGTAAGTAAATACACGAAACATGAGATATTCTGTCGAATTCACTGTAATATCTACTATGTATTTATTTAGAGGATTATCGTATAATGATCGATTAATTAAAAATGCATAGAGCATAAACTATTTCAAAGTCACCACGTTCAGGAGGTCGTCGAAATCGACGATACAGCTAATGGAGTTCGACATATCCGCGGGAAAGTAATACCACAGACTAAAGTGAATAATCCACCGTACAACGTAACAGTAGAGGTATGTATTAATTATGTGATCAATTAGTAGTTGAATAATAATGGAAAAAAATATTTTTTCAGCAACTTTTCAACCATACATGTAAAACAGAAATGAAAAATGAAGATGTATCTCCTTATCAGAGAAATATCAGCAATAAGTATAGCAATAAGCAATAAGTATATTGGTCATTTAAGGGGAGATATACACCTAGGAGCCGGAAAAAGGTCATTTTTGTGAATTTTTCAAGGAAAACTATTTGAAATTTCGGATTGGGGTTTTAACCCTCAATCCATGAAGGGTTTTTCGGCACACTCAATTCATGAAGGGGGGTCATTTTCGTCTGTGCGCTACCACACCCAGAATTATTGATAAAAAAATGTGTAAAAATTCATTGTTCATTCTTAGAATGTACTTTTGAAGGACGAACAGGAGTTTTTCGGATATTGTTATTTTTAATATATTTTTTTTAAACAGATATCAAGCAATGCGCGGAAAAATGCCTTTTTCTAATTTTTGCCTAATTGCTAACTCATGGATTGAGGGTCAGAAATATGTTTAATTTTCTTTAATTAAAAATATCAAAAATATACAAGGATATTGTATGATCCTTGGAGCGTCGTAAAAAAGTCTGCGTATACGGTACCCACAGGCATTTCTTCAAAATTCATCTGAAAAAAAAACCAAAAAGATTATTAAGTTAGATACTATAATCTAGTACTTGTCATAGCCGATTTTGAAAATATCGATTTATGACAAAATGGCGGACGTTTAAACATAAATAGTAATTTTTGGGCCAAAAATTTGTTATTATTTTGCCTATAAAACAAAAACTAAGTAACGGAAAAAAAAATCCTATGACAAGTACTAGATCATAGTGTATAGAATAAACATAAAAAACCTCAAGGCAATCGGTTCATTGGTTTTCGAGAAATTTTGGGTACCGATTTGAAAAACGTGGTTTTGAGAAAAACACATTTGAATATTTGGGAACAAATAAATCATGAAATTTGTCAACTTACATGGAATCATCGATACCAGGCCCATAGTGTAGGTCTTCTACGGTCGATGGAATGTTCATAGCTTCTAAATCGATTGTTTCGACCATCTAGTGGTCATATTTTTCTAAATAATCAATATTTTTCTTTGAAATTTTGTACAAGTCAAGTTGAAATATAACATAAAAAATCTGTGTAACCACTTATGTGAAACAAACTTAAATACTATTTTTAAAAAATTATTGAAAATGCTTGTTTTTCACGCCTCTGACTGCATCTCACCCGTCAAGAACGGTGAGTTTGACGTCGAAGACAAAGAACGTAGAGAGGGCCGAAACGAAGACGCGGAATTGGAAGCATTATTGGAGGGCAATGCGTACCAAACGCAAGAGTTCCCGCAAATAACGCATATTCGACTCAAAACTCGACATATTCGCACGAAAAAATTATGTGATGCTGAAACAAAATCGCTAATATTTCAAGGTTATGGTCTTGCCAGATGTCCAACCTTACGATATGACGTTTTACATCTGACAATTTCAACCAAAACCTCCAGGTGGGGCCATCTTTTGTCAAACGGCGGAGACTTGTTTGTACTCCCAATATTAATGATAAAACTTCGAAAAATGTGACTAGCAAAAGAATTTTCGTAGCCGCGTCCTTTCGCTCAAAATCCAAAAATGGGGGGGGTCTAGTAAATTTGGGGAAATTTTCATTTCAATTTATCGTTGGGTATAATAATTGATCGTGGCTTATTTTTATTAAGCGCCACTATAATTTACCAATGATTCGAAAGGGCCCTCCTTATGCCCCCACAAAATACGGCCCTTCGCGAAAGGAATATTTAATATATCCCGCGATGCATCCGCAAACTTCGAAGTTGAACCTTTACCGGATGTATGAACGCCAAAAAATGGGTAGCCTGTAACATTCATCGGTAAAACGCCCCTCCATACAGGGTTGAAACAAACCCGAAAAGAATACATACGATTGCAAAAAACAGTAAATTAATCGGGAATAACTATCTGGTGTATTTGACGCAGGACCAATTTTGCGATATATATATATATCTTATTTCAATGGAAACGAGACGTTTGTCCATAAAAGGTAACGTAACGACTCGACGTGCCTCGTGTACCATTTACGGGCCACGCAAAACAACGAATTCGCAGCACGGCCCGATCTCTGATAACGAAACGCCAGATATTTTTGCCTTTCGAGATTGGCCGACAGAAAAAGGTCGTAACAAAATGAGAAAGAAAAAAATATTCGATCGGAATTTTCGATCCGCGTGGCGCTTATTTAAGGATCCAAGGTTCAAGAAAAGCAAGGTTATGCTTTCTCAGTGCATTTTTTCTCGCGCACTGAAAAAAAGATCGCTCCGACAATGGCCTGAATCGAGAAGAGTCCGTTTATGGCTCCGCAGCGCGCAGCTTCTTCGCTGGCGCCGCTAGATGGCGCGCGCGACCGCTTTCCCCGCGGGTGTGGTGAATCGCGAGGTCTATGCGGGTTCTCAGTGACGCGAGTCTGATTAACGATCTTAGACGTGTGCGCGAACGTTGCGGCTATCACAACCATACGAATTTATCGTTCTCGACGAACTCGTGAGTAAAATTAATCCAATTTGCGCCGAAAAAGGTCGTTTTGAGAGAAAAAAAAATGCTCTTAAATAGACAGCAGTCGAGCCCTTGCTGAACCTGGACGGGGACAGAGAACGTTTTTTTTTTGTACGGGAGAAAAAGAGTCGCGATGACGAACGGCGGCCATTGATCCTCTGCTCGCTGTTCGTACAGTCATCGCTTTTACTTTTTCGGACGAAGCACATTTTCCCCCGAAACGAGCATTGCTCGCTCGTTGGTAAAATATCGCGAACTCGGGTTCGGCTGAGTTCATTTTTTAACAATTCTTCAACGACCGTTGTCGAATAGAAGACATTGTTGTCGCGAAAGTGACAGTCGCTCACTGGAATTCCTCGGAATTTGGGAGTGTTTACTTTTGTGAGTCACTTTTTCCGGTGACTTCACTGCTCGCACGAATAAATTCTTCACTCGATTCATCCTGCATTATCCGTACGTGATGTCGAAATCGAATTTTGAAAAAATGTTCTCTTTTGCGTATCGTATTGAAGTTTGCATCCTTCGAGTGCACGGATAATAATTTTTTTTTTGTATTGCATTTTTTTATCACACTTAGGCTTTGAAAATTATGGAAACATTTTTGAGAATCCTAATTAAAAATTTATAACCAGCTGTGGGAAAAAAAAATTCGAGCTAATTATAAAAGTGAAGAAATTAAGAATTTTTGAATTTTCATTGCATTCCAACTATGCAAATTTCGAAACCATATTTTTTATATTTTTATTTCATTTATACCATAATTGTCATATTTTGATTTACTAATAAGCCCGAAACAACCCGAACAAGAAAACATTGCATGCTTTCTCTCTCTGCAATTATGAGAATACAATTAGGAACGAATTACCAACTGATACGAGTAAATTCACAGTTAATATACGAGTACATTTACTCGATCTGTAAATCACTGCATTTTGTACACTCCACATGGACACTTCATTATCGCTGTATTTTTCCCACCTAAGGCTTTGCCCATCAAAGAAAGATATGCTACTCATCAGTATTTGCTACTGCGTACTTTCTTTTTTTCTTCTGTTGGAACACTATCGCTGAACCTCGAGGTAAAAGTTTCTCTTGAAAGCCTGCCAAATGCTAGGGGGGTAAAAGTTTGCTCGCGAGTTCCTCAATGTGTTTGCCCTCCAGAGTTTAATGGCCTGGACTGGCGGTATTATTTTAGTCCTGTTTATTTTTTTGCATGCATGCTGGTCATACCAAAATAAACGGATGCGTTAGCCATTGACGTTCGGTCTTGACCGGAGATTCTTTTGGACCGGCAGGAAAACGAGAGAGAAAGAGAGAGAGAGAGAGAGAGAGAGAGAGGGAATCTCTTTTGAAGTCCTCTCATTTTTTTTCTGTGAAACTTCTTTTATACGGAAATCTGGTGATGTACAATTGCAAGGGGAAGTAGTAGAGAAACAATTGCCAATTGCGGCAGCTGCATCATCAATGTCCATTGATTCATTGATGCCCGGATGATTATGCATGGGGATGTTTAGGTTTGTTGGATCAAGTTTTTAATCAGCTTGTCAACTTGATGAATCAGTTATCGCATCGATGTTGATTATGTTTTCAATGAGCTTATGAACTTAAACATTTGGTTATTGATCAATTGATGATCAAACGGCCATTGATGAACTTGATGATCATTGTATTATTGATTAACTTGACCATCGATTGGTCAAGTTAATGAATGATCAACTGGATAACCAATTGACTACTGATCAACTTGATTATCAACTCATTAATGATTAACTTGATCATTTGGTCACTGATCAAGTTGACGATCAATTGGTCACTGATCAAGTTGACGAACAAATGGTCACTGATCATCTTGACGATCAATTGGCTATTAATCAACTTGACGATCGATTGGTCACGGATCAACTTGACGATCCATTGGTCACTGATCAACTTGACGATCAATTGGTCACTGATCAGCTTGACGATCAATTGGTCACTGATCAACTTGACGATCAATTGGTCACTGATCAACTTGACGAACAAATGGTCACTGATCAACTTGACGAACAACTTGATACCCAATCGATTATCGATCAATTTGACAATCAATTGGTCACTGATCAACTCGACGATCAATTGGTCACTGATCAACTTGACAATCAATTGGTCACCTATCAACTTGATCACCAATTGATTATTGATCAACTTGTTCATCGACTAGTTATTGACCATCTCGAGGATCAATTATTTACAGATCATCAATTATTAATTCCTCACTGATTGATTATGCGTTTTCTCTCCAACAGGAAGCAGCAGCCAATATGTCTTCTCGCAAAACTGCCGGACGTCGCGCAACTACGAAGAAGCGCGCCCAGCGAGCCACCTCCAATGTCTTTGCGATGTTCGATCAGGCCCAGATAGCGGAATTCAAGGAAGCTTTCAACATGATCGACCACAATCACGACGGATTCATCGACAAGGAGGATTTGCACGACATGCTGGCTTCGTTAGGTATGTTACGTTTCATCAAGGACGAATCGTCTCATAACACTATTATCCAAGAAACGACCCGTTTTCTGGTATCCAATGAGAAGTCTAATTGCAAATGGAACGGATATTCTAGTGACTCCTAAAACTCTAGCCCAAACAAACTTGAATTCATTTTTCTCACCCCGGACGTGCTTGAGGTCCTTCGTGCATACTCTTGCCAGCTAGTCAGCATTCATTGACAAAGTATCTTTCGACAAACCTTGGATCTAGCTTGTTTGAGCTCTAGTTTAGATCTAGAAGTCATTATATTGTTTGGGCCTGTTTAAGCTTTAGTTTCGAACTAGAAGTCACTGGATTTTTTTGGTTTGTTGGCGCGTCCGCTCCGAACTAGGAGTTGCCCGATTGTTTGGGTTTGTTTGAGCTTCCGTGTCCAACTATAAGTCGCTAGATTGTATGGGTTCTTTTTAGCTTCCGTTTCGAACTACAAGTCACTAGATTGTTTGGGTTTTTCTAAGCTTCCCTTCCGACCCAAAAGTCACTAGATCTTCCATTTCACTTGCAGTAATTTTTGTATAAACCTAAACAATCTCGTGACTTTTTGCACTCGATTGTTCGGGTTTTTTGAGCATCGATTTCGAACCAAAAGTCAGTAGATTGCTTGGGATTCTTTGAGCTTCGGTTTGGAACTAAAGTTTTTGGATTGTTTGGTTTTTTTAAACTTCCGTTTCGAACTACAAGTCACTGGATTGTTTGGGTTTCTTTGAGCTTCCGTTTCCAACTAGAAGTCACTAGATTGTGGTTTTTTGATCTCCCGTATCGAACTAGAAGTCACTGAATTGTTTGGGTTGGTTTGAGCTTCCGTTCCGACCAAAAAGTCACTAGATGGTCCATTTCATTCGCGGTAACTTTTGCATAAGCCTAAACAATCCGGTGACTTCTAGCACTGGATTGTTTGAGCTTGTTTGAGCATCCGTTCCGAACTAAAACTCACCAGATTGTTTGGGTTTGTTTGAGCTTCCGTTTCCAACCGGAAGTCACTAGATTGTTAGGGTTTCTTGAGCTCCTGTCGGAACGAAGTCACCAGATTGAGTTTATTTGAGCTCCGGTTTCGAACTAGAAGTCACTAGATTGTTTGGATTTGTTTGAGCTTCCCTTCCGGGCAAGAAGTCACTAGATTGTCCATTTCATTCGCAGTAACTTTTGTATAAGCCCAAACAATCAAGTGACTGCTAGTGCTGGATTGTTTGAGCATCCGTTTCGAACGAAAGTCACTAGATTGCTTAAGTTGGTTTGAGCATCCGTTTCGAACTAAAAGTCACTAGATTGTTTAAGTTGGTTTGAGCTCCGTTTCGAACTAGAAGTCACTAGATTGTTTGGGTTGGCTTGAGCTTCCGTTCCGACCAAAAAGTCACTAGATTGTCCATTTCATTCGCAGTAACTTTTGTATAAGCCCAAACAATCAACTGCTAGTGCTGGATTGTTTGAGCATCCGTTCCGAACTAAAAGTCACTAGATTGCTCGGTTTGGTTTGAGCTTCCGTTTCGAATTAGAAGTCACTAGGTTGTTTGGGTTTGTTTGAACTTCCGTTTCGAACCAAAAGTCACTAGATTATTTGGGTTTGTTTGAGCTTCTCTTCCGACCAAGAAGTCACTATTGCCCATTTCATCTGCAGCAACTTTTGTACAAGAAGTAGACCGTCGAGCAATGTCCGCCGTTGACAATACCAAAAATACGCCGCTGGATCGTCTTCAAGCAGAGGAAAATTGCCGTCCCGTTAAAATATTTATTCCGTCGCGACAGGCAAAAATCCAACGGACGAGTACCTCGAGGGCATGATGAACGAAGCTCCCGGGCCAATAAACTTCACCATGTTCCTGACCCTCTTCGGCGAGCGTCTCCAGGGCACGGATCCCGAGGACGTCATCAAAAATGCCTTCGGCTGCTTCGACGAGGAGAACACCGGGCACATAAACGAGGAACGCCTCCGGGAGCTCCTCACCACCATGGGAGATCGGTAACACTTCCCCACCCCCCTCCCCCCCTTTTGAGAAATCATCACGGTGTAACGGGTCGAAAAATAGCTGATTTTCGAGATTTTATTTTGATGGTTCAAATATCCTTTTCAGTCTGATTGTTTTATGTTGAGGTAGTCCTATCGCCGGGCTTGAATCTATAGGATTTTCGTGTTTTTTTTTAACTTCACTAAATACATTAGTAATCGTCTCTGTAAATTTTTAGGGTCGTTTATCGACCTAATTATAGGGAAAAGAAATATTAAAGTCGCGTATTTTTGTGAAGGAATTCCGAGACGCCATACAAAAACCCAATTTCCGGTCGTTGCAAAAGTGTATATAATAGTGGGAATCCAAAAATAATCAGATTTACATACTTAACACTTGTAGTAATCCAGAGCTCTCAGAAAAAAATACGGTTATTGACTTAAGTTTTATGTAATATCAAGTTTAAGGGAGACTTTGTCCTTGGAGTGCCATATTTCAGGTGCTTACATTTTATTTTTTTTTAAAGGAAACCAGTAAAGCTTTTTGAGTGCGGTTTTTTTCTTGCTTTTATTCATGGTATACAGAACGTTAAAAATTTTTTTTTTTTTTAAATCAAAATGGCGGCCGTCGCAGCTCCGCGAAAACAGGTCCTCAAATCGCGGGAGGTAAACGGCTGACATCACTGCCCCCTCTTTGTTGATCTGAAACACAAATGCAAAGCATATTATCAATCTGTGACCCTTTGGTCATGGAATGACGGATGGGTTTTTCGTTTAGTACAAATTTCGGAAAGTGGCGGCAATTTAAAAAAAATCGAATTTTCGCGTTTTTTTTCGCATAAAAAGATAAATAATAAATGCAAAAATGTATCTATCGAAAAAACGATCCGTCATTCCGTGAAAACATATTTTCTGAGTATGCTCTTCAAATTTCAGGTCGATATGTTAATTACAGCGGTCAGGAGAATGTCCGTCATTTTTAAAAACGTGTTTTCGAGAAAAACGCGTTTAAAGTTTTGTAATGTGTTTACACAAATGTGTTTATAATTACTGCTAATCGGCAAGACGTGGTCCATAGAGGCATCCCTCCTCTTTTTCTAGCTGCTCATGTTGAGCCGCTAACATCTCCCGTTAAATTTCAAGGACAAAGTCTCCCTTAATTTGAACTCACGGTATTGGATTTATGACCACTTGCTACGATAAAGAGACGTGACAACAAGGCAACAGCTGACTGTGGTCCTAACCACATCTCGCTCATTCGAATTTCCACACATAATTCATTTTTAACCGACATATTTCGCTGACACAAATTTTCCACGCTTTTAATTTTGATTGTATTGATAGAACCAATATTGCCAAATATCAAACCTAGAAATACTGCGCAATCGTTGGAATAACTATTTTTTTCTTTTTTCTAATTAAGGAGGTTGGACCGTTAGCCACAATCCATGGTTAAATTTAATGAAAAAAATAAATACATGGTATTGTTTAGACTATACTGAGTCTTTATGAATTTTTCGAACTCTTTTTCACCACCAATCACCAGAGATAAAAAATAGTTTAAAGTATGTGATTTAACGTGCGGTTGGATGGGCAAGACTTTCGCATTAAAGGTTATGTAATTTTTTTTGTTATTTTGAACCAAGATAAACCATTTCTAACAACGGATTAACGCAAACTGAACCTTTGTAAACATTTAGAGAGAAAAATCCTCATCTTGCCCGTCGTAAACCATAGGCCAATAATCTCGTGACATAAATATGAATACGCATAATTATAAATTACTCAAAATTTCATTTTGAATTGTATAAAACATTCCTTGTCGTAGTTTCTTCATAATAATCATCGATAATGTTATACTTTTTCGAGTTGGCAGTAACAAAAAAAATTTCTACTCTACGTAATAAAAATATTAAAATGCATAATTTTGCCCTTTAATTATATATTTAAAAAAAATAGCATATACAGAATAAATCTGTATCTCGTATGCATTTTTTTGAGGTTCATTCATCATTATCAGGAATAAACCGTCATTTGACTCAACTGAATCGCTCCAACCTCCTTAAATGTAAACATTCATTAGAAAATGTACACATGGAAAATTTAGTTACTACAATTTTGTTTGCATTTGTTAAAAATATAAATTTTACAAGTCTCAAGTATGATCAGTGGTATGACTAGTGTGAAGCGGTAGGACTACCTTAAGGGGAGGTACCTGAGTAAACGGCGAGAAAAATAGACAAACTTCAGGAATTTTTATCTCAAAAACTAATGTTTCGATTGGATCCGGGTTTTTTTTTCATTGAAAAATATATACATTGAGGTATGTTTAGGATTTTTTTAAAATAAATTCGTGGACTGGAAGCGATTCAAACGCGATTATCTCGAAACATAGTTTTCAAAGTCGGTGCCAGATGTATCTCGAAAACGGCTTGTCCGATTTTGCCCAAATTTGGATACAATATTCTTCGATAGTTTTTCTCGTTCGCCACGTAGGGGTTTTTCACTTGATTGAACCATTGCTTCTTTATGCAATGTGTATGCAATCCAAAATCGTCGGAAATTGCGAACGAAAAACGAATGTTGAATTAAAACGGTCGCAATTCCGTCGAAAATGAAAATTTCAAAAAACATCCTACGTGGCGAGCGAGACAAACTATCGAACAATATTGTATCCAAATTTGGAGAAAATCAGACAAGCCGTTTTCGAGGTACATCTGGCACCGACTTTGAAAACTATGTTTCGAGATAATCGCGTGTGAATCGCTTCCAGTCAACGAATTTATTTTTAAAAATTCCTAAACATACCTCAATCTACATATTTTCCAATAAAAAAAAACCCGGATCCAATCGAAACATTAGTTTTTGGAATAAAAATTCCCGAAGTTTACCTGTTTTTCTCGCCGTTCACTCAGGTATCTCCCCTTAAATCAAAGCACTCATGAAGAACAGAAACTGCATTTACAAACGTTTATTTTGATTTTTCACACTTTTTCAATGGTTGAAATTGTGCCGGTTGTGCTGTGAATATTACCTGAAACAAAATTTGTAAAAAAGATGATTAATCAGTATGTAAGCCGCTTTCTTGCTATGGAGGTTTATTCATAATCGAAGTTGACAAAATGGCGGCAGTTTGAAAAAAAAAAGTATCGAATTTAGCCTACTTTTCGAGTTTTTCGTTAAAAAAAAATTTGAAGATTAAAAAAGCTTCACAAAGCAAGATAAAAAATAGCGCGAAGAATTTTGTGTAAAAATTTCAAAGCTCTTCCTTTGAGAGTGTAAACCGTTTTGCAAAACGAAATTTCGAGAAAAAAAACGCGCCCTGTCTCACTCAGCTGATCGAATCCCTTTTTCTCAGAAAGACTGTAACAACCGGAATAATTCGAATTCCACCCAAAAAAGTACAAAGCACGTTTACAACCGTCTATACTATAATAATGCGAAAAAAAATCGATTTTTGTGAAAATTTTCCACCGATCCCTTAAATTCGGCCATCGCGAGTTAACTCAAAGGGCTCTCAATTACTCTCGGCAGTTTCACGGACGACGACGTGGACGAGATGTACCGGGAGGCGCCGATAAAGGGCTCCATGTTCGATTATCTCGAGTTCACGCGAATTCTCAAACACGGCGCCAAGGACAAGGATGAGCAGTGAGATCCTCGCCAAGCCCTCTTCCGCTCCAAAGTTTACGCATTTGCTTTTCTTCTTCTTTTTTTTTCTTCAAATTTTCATTCACAACAATTTGCGAGACGGAAAAAACAGCAATTTACTTCCGGCGCGATTTTCAACGTCGAAGCTTCGATCGGATAGCCGGGAGAATAATGGCCGCCATTTTGGAGTCACGCGTATCGGGCATTGTGAGTACATTGCGAAAGTATCGACGATCTGGAAATCGCCGTACAACGGACGACGACATTTCGACAAGCCATGAAAAGCGTGAAAAAAAACAACATATACATACATACATACAAATATATATATATATATACATTTATTAATATTATTACTACTATTATTATTGTGAATGTTGCAATGATGATGATCTAGCTGTCGTAGAGTCGGCATTTGTATTTTTAATACATCACCGCGCGCATGTACGGTTCAAACGTTTTCGAAATTTGCGTTCACTCATTACCCGCTCTTCCCACGAAAGCGAGAAGAAAAAAGTAACGGGTCGACGGCGCCGCGAAGTCGCGAGACGGAGGAACAAAGCTGCGCGAAGGAAACAAAAATGGCCGCGCCACGGTCCGATTGTCACGACATAACTAGTTTTCTTTTTTCGCGTCTTTTTTCGTCGCCTGTGGTCAATCGCGCTTCCGCCGTGCTCGGAATCGTTTTTTTTTTTCTTCATATTTCGTACACGTAAGAAACGCAAGAAAAAAAGAAAAGAACGATTCGTCAAATGACGCCGTTTAAGCGAACGGAAAGGACTTCCGAGACGCTCAAATGGCCGCCCGTTCGCTACGATTTATCTTTATGGCTAATTTCACGCTTCGAGCGCCTCCCCGCCCCGCCGGCTGACCGCTTCGCTGCACGTCGTTCTCGGGAGTCGCCGGTCGAAGAAAACAAAAACGAAAAAGTATCTCCCGGTCGCGATCGACGACGATAATCGATTGAGGTGTTCCTTTCGCGAAGGGCCGTACTTTGTGGGGGCATAAGCAGGGCCCTCGTGTGCAATTGGTTAATTACAGTCGCGCTTGATAAAAATAAGCCACGATCGATTATTACAGCCAACGATAAAGAGCAATGAAACATTTTGCGCAAAGGTCATAGCCGGGTAGGTAGGGCAAAATTGTCCCCGCATTTTTACCAGCGAAATTTGGAGTATATTCTCAGGTATAAAAAAAAAACAAATTTTCTGAAAATGTCATGCCCGTCAATGCAATGGTTTTGGAAAAATGATTTTTCTTAAATATTAAAAAAAAAAATTCCGGAAACGGTAGAGTGGATCGATTCGATTTTTTTTGGTACTTGTTCTTGGTACTTGAAAAAAAAGAAACACACTTTATTGATATATTTTAGTTATATAGATATATAACTAAAATATATCAATAAAGTCTGTTTCTTTTTTTTTTCACTGTAGCGTACCAAACCGATCATTTTGAAAAAATTATATAATCTAATAAATTGCCCAAAGATTATATGAAAAAAATGTCGTTATTGTACCCCAAGTGGATTATAGTAAAAAAAATAAAACAAGGAACATTATTTTTTTTAAAACCTTTATCTTTCGCAAGATGTTCTATAATTTTATTTCGTAACACGTTTGATCGTAACAAGTACCAAAAAAAAATTGGATCGATCCACTGAAGCGTTTCCGGAATTTTTATTAATTTTTTTATTAAAAAAAATCATTTTTCCAAAACCGTTGCGTTGATGGGAATGAAATTTTCAGAATTTTTTTTTTTTATACCTCAGAATATACTCCTAATTTCGCTGGAGAAAATGCGGGGGCAATTTTTCCCTACTTACCCGGCCATGGCCTTTGGTAGATGTTGACGTTTGGACATTTTCTCTGAAAAGTTGCGGCTATGAAAATTCTTTTTCTAGTCATGGTTTTTTTTTTCAAGTTTTATTATTAATATTTTCTTTAAACGTTCGGTGACCCGCTGTTTTTTTTTTGTTTGAGAATAATATTAGGCATCTAGAGTTATTGAGTGTATAAATTATTAGATAGAAATGTGGACGGCGTTTTGTCTTCACAAAGTGCCGTATAAATGAGAAGATTTTTAGGGGCGGATTAAAATTCGGAACTTCGCTCCGATGGCTTGAAATTCCGAATTGTAATGTTCCGAAATTCAAAATAGGGCCGGGTTGAAATTCGAACTTTTCGAATCTTAACACCGTCAAAATAATTCTGCCATGGGAGTTTTAAAAGTTTCAAAATTTCGAATAAATCGACGAATTATTTCGAGAATATTTTTTGTTATTGAGCAATGATTTCGCGTCAATGTTGAAATTTGTCTAGGCAATGTTATACGTTCTACATCATTTTCGATCAATTGTGTAGACTTTCGTTGGCATTTTAAGCACAGAAGTACAGTCGTGCTGTCACTGAAAAACCCCGGAATCGGAGAAAATTAGAAGAAAGCTAGTTTTTTTGACAGGCGATTTTGTAGGTGCCGCAGGTGCTAGATCCAAGTTTGCCTAAAAATCGGGGTGTAGGGCTTTTTTAGGGGATGAAAGGAGATGGGGGTGAATTAATGCCAAACTACAACCCCTACGAGGTCGGCGCCGTGAGACAAGATGTTCGGAAAAATCCGGGCTTTAGTTTTGTCCACAGCGCCGACGTCGTGGAAGTTCATTTTGGTGGTGAAAAAGTGGGGTGAAATTTTGAAAAATCAGTTTTAATTCAATAACTCTTTAGAAAAAAATCGTACACCTTTTGTTCAAATTGGAAAGTTGTAGCCCTTGAAAAGACGCGTCGATCGAGTATTTGATCATCACTCTCCGATAATATGTTCACCCCCAAAAAAATGGTTAAAATACAACAAAAAAATTGTTCATTGAATAACTCAAAAACAATCGATTTTTCGGGTATGGTTCAAATGTACAAAATGTAGAGAGTAATTATCTTTATATTTTCGTTTCTATGGACCACCCTTGAATTTTGATTTTACAACCCCTCTCGGGGGTTGAAAATTCAAAATGAAATTCTGGGAAAACTATTGACCTCCCGAATTCGTCGCCGTGGAAGAATTTTTAGCTCGAACCCTCAGCTACATTTTTGTCCACAGCGCCAAACTCGTATCTCTTTACTTTCGGTCAATAGTTTTCCCGGAATTTCATTTTGAATTTTCAATCTCTGAGAGGGGTTTGAAAAAGCAAAATTCAAGCGTGGTCCATAGGTACGAAAATATAGAGAAAATTATTCTCTACATTTCTTACGTTTACACCATCCCCGAAAAATAGATTGTTTTTGAGTTATTCGATAAACAATTTTTTTGTTTATACTTCAACAATTCTTTCGGGGGTGAAGATATTATTAGAGAGGGATGATCAAATACTCGATCGGCGCGTCTTTTCAAGGGCTACAACGTTCCCATTTGAACAAAAATTGTATGAATTTTTCCTAAAGAGTTATTGAATGAAAACTGATTTTTCAAAATTTCACCCCACTTTTTCACCCCCAAAATGAACTTCCACGACTTCGGCGCTGTGGACAAAAATAAAAGCCGGATTTTTCTGAACATTTTGTCTCCCGGCGCCGACCTCGTGGGCGTTGTAGTTGGGCATTAATCCACCCCCATCTCCTATCAGCCCCTAAACGAGATTTGTAAAACGATTATTAATCAGTATGAAAGCCGTTATCTTGCTATGGAGGTTTTTTGTAATCGAAGTCGACAAAATGGCGGCGTTAAAAAAAACTATCGAATTTATCCTATTTTTTATACAGTTCGTTAAAAAAAATATGAAGATTTAAAAGAAAGCTTCCATAGGAAGATGAAGAATGTTGTGTCAAAATTTGAGACGGATAGCTTGAAAACTCTTCCTTTGAGAGTGTACACCGTTTTGAAAAAGGACATTTCGAGAAAAACGCGATTAAAATTTCGAGTGCGAAATTTTCGTACAAATTGTCTACTTACGATCAATCGACGATGCCAGGTCCATGTTTATAACCGTCTATACTATAAGAGAGTACAAAAAAAATGGTTTTTTTTTTGTAATTTTACACCTACGACCCCTTAAAAATTCGGTAACGTCTTAAAAATTGACCAGTATATCGAGATGTACTTTTACTTGATTATAGACGAAAATTAGTTCCTCGTTGAATATTCAGGTTCGTGAAAGGAATACCTTAACGGGCTACCTAGAGGTCCGAAAAAATCGCCGAATTCCGATTTTTTTCCTCGTGAACGGTTGGTGAAAAAGAAATGCACTTTTTTAACACAAAGGTACATATATTAAGAACCTTAAAAAAACCACTAAAAATGCAGAAAAACAACCAAAACATGGCCGCCGGCAGATGACAAAATTTTTTCGCGACGTTTGACGGTGGACACTCTCCAGCTTAAGGGCGGGGTAAAGTATTTAAATTTTTGTTTCATTTTTTTTTTTAATTTATTAAACGAATGCATAATATATCAAGAATATTGTGTTAAAATTTTTATGCAATCGAGAAGTGTTCTCAAACTTATGTGCAATGAGCGCTAAGCGACCAAACTCTTCTGCGTTTTTCAAACCGTTTTTCTGAGACTTGTCATATTTGAAGTCCGTGTGCACGATAACTCAAAATCTACTGGACCAATCGCTTTGAAATTTTGCACAGTACTTCTTCACATAATTAACCAGGTATTGTCGAGAGCCTTTTTGTTTTTTTTAATAATTACTAATTTTTCAACAACAAATTAGCCGATTTTTTTAGCGAAAATCAGGTTTTTGGCTCCCAAGTGGTACGAAAAATCGAAAAATCGAAAAAAAAAATCCTCCCGTCATTACCTCGAGAAACATCTCCTTTAACAAATGCATTTTGATTTTTTTATTTCAGATGATTCTGTTGCGAGTTATGGTGCACATCGCAAACCAACTCTTTTTCGACGCGCCTCCGGGGTTTAATTTTCACTCGCTCAATTTTGAATATTTTGCAATGCAAATTTAGGAGAATGTCGTTCAAATGTTACTTTATTATATGTAAATTTTTCAATAAACGAACACTATTCGTTACGCCAAAAAAAAATCTTAAAAACATGCCTTTTTTCGCCGAATTAACTTTACCCCGCCCTTAAACGGTCCGTCTGAAATCTAAAAACCAAGCGGGTCAGTAAAGTCAACAAGAAATACGAGTTACTGGCGATCGTCGATTTGCAAAAAAAAAATTTTTCTTAACAACGTGGCGACGAATTGAAACTCGAGCATACAAAATCTATGAAAAAAATAGTCATTTTTACGTTACTATTAAAAAATAAAGATCATTTTCGAAAAAGTGAGATCATCAACGACCTTCAAATATTTCTCATCGTATCTCCTGTAAATTTCGAAACAATCCATCAAGTGGTTCTCGAGATATCATGTCCACCGACTTTGAAAACAGTGTTTCGAGAAAAACGCGCTTAAGGGGTTAGGCCACAGTAACGGGTATAAAATCATGTGCGAATTTAACAATTTTTTTTCATATGAAAAAGTGATTCACTCATAAAATTAATTACGCATCTATTTGGTATGAATATCAAGCTGTTAGAAAATATATATTTTTTTTTCGATGTACAAAATGGCCGACTACTAATATTTTCTTTTGTTATCTTTTTTTTAGGCGCTCCGCGGCGTGACATTTAGTATCCACAATTTTTTACGTAGAACAAAAAACAAAAATTCTCGTCAATCTACATTAGAATACCTAGAGAAGTACGTACAGAATTTAAAAAATATTGTTTTATTCAAAAGTTGTAGGTATTTGAATGAATTTTCAGTGAAAAATTTCGTATAAAACTGCTCATCAAATTAAAAGTTTTCGATTAATCAGAAATTCCGTACGTACTTCTCTGCGAAATGCAATTAGGAACATGACTTTTAAATTTGAAGTAAATCGAGTGAAAATTGTTGAAGTTATTTGTCACGCCAATTGGAAAAAAGCTGTTTCGAGAAAAACGCGTTTAAAGTTTTAGGTACTCTATGGCCGTGCCAGAGATGGGCTTACGTTATACGCTCAAAGTCGGTGAAAAAAAATGTCTTGCTATAAGTCGAATGGTAACTTATTCTTATGATGATTAAGCACCGTTTTAGCGAGAAAAAAAATCGATTTTTTTGCAAATTCCGCTGTGGCCTTCCTTACCCCTTAAAATTTGAAGTATGGGGCTGCTACCGTTCGCCCGACCGACTGTTGGAAGCTGTAGCTGATTCGATTTGAGGAATATTTCAATTACATTCTTAGGGAATATAGCTGAATGGTGATAATATCGAATAAAAATATTATTGGTGAATGCAATTTTTTCACCCACCTAGGTAGTAGCCCATTAAGCCCTGTGTTGATCAGTGGTAATCGATTGTTGCTACGATTCTCGTTCTTTCGATGTGATGGAAACATATTTGTTCAATAATGCTATCAATGATTTTGTGATTTCCAATTCCGCTTCGACAGGCCTGAAGCGGTTTATTTTTTATTGATGCTGACTTTAACGAAAAAAATTATTTCGAATTTTAAAAAATCGTTAAAATCAGCACATATAAAAAATAAAGCGTTTCAGGCCTGTCGAAGCCGAATTGGAAATCACAACATCATTAAGGAGCTATGCCAGTGTGACACTTTCGAAAAATCGATTTTTTGTGCCTTTTTCGACAGTTTACACTTTAAAGAATATCCTGTAAAAATTTCAAAGCCGTATCTCTATCATTTTATCTAGAAAAAATCGATAGCTAAATCTTTAAACGCGTTTTTCTCGAAATGAGATTTTTCAAATTTGCTAACATCGCAACTCAACGAGCAATTATCCGATTGACTTGAAATTTGAACTGAGTACTCTTGAATATATTTACTCTACAATGACGTACGATATTTTTGATTGGATGAAAATTGACGATTTGGCATTGAAAAAAACGACCATTTTATAGGCAAGAAAACAAACTTTTTTTTCATAACTACGCCATTTTGTTAGATTTTTATATTTTTCGAAAATCCTACGTCATTGTACAGGAAATATCTTCCAGTTTAACGACATTTTTTCCTTTTTCGGTTTCAGCTACTCAATCAGCCGGAATCATGTCAGCAAAGGAGGAACTTTTTTTGCGCCTCCGAAGGCTGTGCATAAGTCGCTTGGATCTCAATATTTTTCTATGAAAAAATTATGTAATATAGGTCAAATATAGCCAAATATATTCTTAATTTTCCGAAACATTTAATTTAGTACTTTTCTTCCAAAAAATTTCCGATAATCACCCAAATTTGCAGCGTTCACACTGGTATAGCCCCTTAATAACATTATCGGACAATAAAATGATAAAAATCTACTAACAAAAATATGATTAATTCAAACATGGGTCAAAGAATGGGCCACTCTATTTAAGAGAATTTTTTGAAGAAAATAAAAAAGGCAATCATCTTTAAAACAAATAGTGTTCACTTTAGAAGCGAAGAAAACGTTGACATTGATAATTTTGATTATTTTTTCATATTTTTTAACGAAAGTAAGCTCCAGAATGAAAAAAAAAAATTATATAGTGACATTTGTGAATATCTCAATTAGTTCAGGAGTTATCAGCGTTTAAACGTTTCCAAAATTTCCGTCATCGAATTTTTGGAAAATTTTAACGCCTAAATGGAAAGAGATAAAAATCTAAAAATTAGTGTGGATGGTCCTTTTATGGGGTACAATTTCACAACAAAAATTCAGGATCACCAAAAATAGTCGGGGTAACGGGCTAGGTGAAATGGCGCAGAATGACCCATCTCTGTTTTTTTTTCTATATATATATATATTGTTTTAAAAGAAAAAAACATACGAAATTTTATTCCACCATTTTATTTCGAGCGTTTTTTTACAAAATTACGTCACAGATGATTATTTTTCGCAAAAATGCTATTGACAATAAATACAACGAGCTCCTAAAAATACCGCGGTGTGAATTTACCGGAATTTATAAGTCGCGTATAGTGTCGTCCGAGAAGTACGTAAGCCTTTTTATCACCGCCGTGCACCGGCGATAAATTCCGCGGTTAAGGCCGTCCCCAATTGGCCGAGTTGAAACTCTCAACGAGACTTTTTCAATCACGGCCTAATTATTGTTTTTTTTTCCAACCGTGCGTGCGGTAATCGTCTCCGCAACCGAAATTCTCGGCGGAAGCGGGATTTATTCAGGGATTGGCACAACTGATAAAGAAAGTGAAGTAGGTCAGGTAGAGAGAATACTTTTTCCACCGGACACTCGTACGACTCGATCGTCTTTTGCTCGTAGTTTTATACGAGCAACGTTGCGAGAGCAATTATAGTCGAAAGGCGAACGAAAAATTGTGGCCGTTGTTTCGGGCGAGTAGAAGAAGAAAGAAAGGGAAAAAAACAGAGAGATTAGTACGTCGATCCAGCGGCGAACTGACAGAACGTGGCGAGCGCGCATGCGCGGCCCGTTCTGACCGCGCTATACGCACGGAGTCGCCCCGCGGTGCGTACACGTTCCGCCGTATACAGCCGCAGTATCGTGTCAACGTCCCGTGCGACAGGGTCGCGTGCGCAGGTACTGCCCGCAGCGACACTTTTTTTCGTCCGTGTGCATCAATGAATCCGCAACCCTTCCACGTCCCGGAAAGTAAATAAAGCCGAAGCAAGCGAGCCCGTTTGTGGCATACGCCGAGTTCCTTCGACCGAATCGCATATAACAATGGCGGTTATCAACGATTATCGTCGGGTCAGCGAGTAATGGTCGTAAGGAGGCGAATTATGAGATCGCGAGGTACGTTCGTCTAGGCTGTTTCGCTTTTTCGGCGAGTGGCAGCGCGCGCGCGGCTGTTGATGGGCGCGAGGGCGAAAGTTCCGCGGTGCCCTGGGGGCGTAGGGGAACCGAAAGATCAGCGTGTCATTCTCTCGTGCTCGCGGTGAGCAAAGAAGCGCGCGCCTTTTCTTTAACGAGTATATAGTCTCGCTGCGGAGTTTTACGGGCGCGGGCTTCGCTGTCGCGTGCTCGCTTACGTTGCGTGGTGGTCGTAAGGCCGTGCGTGCGTCGACGGGTAAGTTCACCGCGAGGTGGTTGCGACTCGTCGGTTCGATGCGCCGGCATCTTTCCAACCAAGTGAGACAGAGGAAACAATAAGTCCGTTACGAAAATTCGATCGAGCTGCTTTGCGCGGGGCCGGCTCGTGCGATTCAAAACGACTTAAAAAATCCGAAAAATTCGCCAAATTCTGAGATAAGGAAATTTTCCTGAAATTGTCGCATCCGCGGTGGAAAAAAAAGAACCGAAAAATCCTCGCCGTTATCGCGAAATATGACCACGTATAAATAGCGACGAGGAAGCTGTACGAGAAATGGGTCGATTATTTTTGGGTCGAACGTCCGGTCCAAGGGGGCTGTAAAGTTCATCGAACACGAGCCTCCCCTCCTGTAAACACATCGCTGCCTCGAGGCACATAGTGCAATAATGGTATCGACCACACGAGACTCCCGCGCTTGAAGTGTGCGATTCTTTTTCTTTTTTCGCTCTCTTTTCTCGCTGGTGACATAGTACACGCCAGAGGTGGCGATCGAAGTTCGAACGGTTAGAAATTGCACGAAAGTGGGTGAAAAGCGCTCCTGGTTCGCGAGAACCACCAGTCTGCTGGTCGCGAGAGCAAATAGCGGAAAAACAAAAGAAATCTCGGCGGAACGAGAAGGGGCGGTAGTGTAGTGTGTTTGCCCGGATCTGCCGCGATCAGCTGTTCGACCTCACGGGCCAATTGGGCTACGAACACGGCGCACTCCAATGGACTTGGACTTGTCCAGGTTAGAATTTCTCGCACTTTTTTGTTGTTTCAGCAATTGTAATTTCTTTATTTTGTCATCGTCATTGTAGCGGTCATCGTCACTGTTATTATTAACTTTACGATTAAAATTGCCATTATTGTCACTTGATGTTAGTCGAAATAATTAGTCGCACCATCTAATGAGACAGATGCTAGACAATATAATAGTAACAATAATAATTGACGTTTTTGCTATTAGTGCAGTTAATAATAATGACAATTTTCGTTAAAAGCTTCGCAAAAAAGTTTCCAAATAAAACTCGATGCTACTGCTAATAATCACAATTCAATTATTTAGGAATAATATAATTAATAATGATAACTTAATTGTTCAACAATAATATTATGAATAATAATAATTTATTTATTTAGTAACGATAATAATGTCGATGTTATTAGGAATAAAGATGATTTTTTTTGTTATTGGAACATAAATAATTTACGATATTGAAGTTTGCATCGTTGGAATGTAACGATTTTTTTTCTCTTTTGTTTTATTATTATCGAAAATATTTCCTTGCCACTTTTTTGTAGATTTTTTATAAGGAACATGTTTTTTTTTTATTAAAGGACAAAAATATAGTGTTGAAACGAATGAATATCTGGAATATATGTGGCTGAGATATATAGATTTAGATGAATGAATATTTGGAATATACGTGTGTGTGTGTGTGTGTGTACATGCCCCCTCCCCTCCACTCCCTCCCCCCGATTGTCGACTGACTGTCGGCTACTGGAACGAGTGGCTACTGGACCAGGGGTGGGGGTCCGGCGATACACCCCCGGCGGGGTCAAGGGGTAGCGCTCCTGCGGGGGCGGAGGGGGCAAAGCCCCCCCAATGTACTGGAACGAGATTTTTAATGAAATAGAAAAGTTTATTTATTTATTTAAAATCCAGTCGCCGGTCACAGTTGAACTTTGTGCCGCAATATATGACTAGCGTTATCCAGAATGCACCACGTGAAGGTAGAGTCAAGATGCTTTCCATTGGGTGTGTGTGTGGGGGGGGGGGGGACCTCACGGCTCGCCATCCCTTCACTCCCACTAGGGGCTCTACCCCTCGTGTCCGCCAGCCCACCCGCCCTGGACGCCCCTCTGGACCCCTCCCCCTCTCTTCGGGTCTGCTATTCTCGACGGCATTTTCGCAAACTTTAAAACTCCATAACTTTTTACCTGGATCGAGTATCGATTTTTACCACTCTTGAAAAAAGTCATATTATGGTCCAAATAATAAAGTTACATGATCAAAAATAGGGGCCCCGGATATCGTAATACTGCCGTGTGTGTGCCCGCGACCGCGATCACGTAAGTTTACCGCGCGCGTGTGTGTGTATGTGTGTATGTAATTCGATAGATTTTCTATATTATCTTAATAAAAATTATTTAGATATTCGATGTCTCGAAAACTAATATCGATATCGAAAAATTGTATTCTTCACTTTCGATTTGTCTCGTCGAGATACACAAGAATCTATAATTTAAGGAGATTGGAGCGTTAGCCACAATCCAAGGTTAAATTTAATAAAAAATATACATGTTATTGTTTAGGCTATACTGAGTCTTTACGAATTTTTCAAACTTTTTTCACCACCAAACTTCAGAGATGAAAATAGTTTAATGTACTACTGTGTCGAAAAAATAAGGTGACATTTGAATTTAAACTGCGCGCGTCGAAGAATTTGGAGAATTATTTTTTTTTTTTAGGTTGGTAGTACTGTCAGTGACATCTATGTCAAATTTACATGTCAAAATATTCATTAGTGTTTGAGATACGCGTCGTTTTGTGAGCTGCTAAAAGTGAGTTTTTCGTTTTTTGCGATGTCGAAATTTGTTGAGCAAAGAATTTGCATTAAATTTTATTTGCGGAATCAATTTTCTGCTGCGGATACGTTTCGCCAAAAACTCAACCCATATCGTTCCGCAACCACCGTATTCACCTGATCTGGCGCCGTGCGACTTCTGGCTGTTCAGCAAGCTCAAAAGATCGCTCCGGGGACACCGCTTTGATACGATAGAGGAGATTCAAGCCGCAGCGAAGACGGAACTGAAGGCCATCCCGGAAAGTGACTCACAATCAGTGTTTCGAAGATTGGAAAATCCGTTGGCATAAGTGCATTGCATCGGGAGGGGATTACTTTGAAGGGGATGAAATTGATTTGGAAAAATAAATAAAGAATTTTCGAAATAAATACAATGTCACCTTATTTTTTGGACACAGTAGTATGTCATTTAACGTGCGGTTAGATGGGCAAGACTTTCGCACTAAAGGTTATGTAATTTTTTTTTGTTGTTATTTAGCAGAAAGATAAACCATTTCTAACAACGGGATAACGCAAACTGAACCTCTGTAAACAATTACAAAAAAATCTTGCCCATCGTAAACCATGGGCCCATAATCTCGCGACGTAAATATGAATAGGCATGATTATAAATTACTCAAAATTTCATTGTGAATTGTATAAAACATTCGTTGTCGTAGTTTTTCTCATAATAATCATCGATAATGTTATACTTTTTCAAGTTGGTAGTAACACAAAAGTTTTTCTACTTTACGTAATAAAAATATTAAAATGCAGAATTTTGCTCTTTAATTATATATTTTAAAAAAATAGCATACACAGAATAAATCTGTACCTCGTATGCATTTTTTGAGGTTCATTGAAAAAAAAAAATGCATAAACCGTCATTTGACTCAACTGAATCGCTCCAACCTCTTTAATCGCGGCGCCACGGTTATCGTAGAACTGCCCAAAATCCCGCAAACAATACTTTGGCAGGCTAAACAAAATTTTGTTTTCGTTGCGTTCCAACGATGCAAGCTTTGCGTCACAGAAATTACTTCCGAGCAGCAATTAAATATTTTGTGCTATTATTATACTCAATAATAATTATGATAATTTAATTATTTAGTAGAAATATAATTGATAATAGAAATTTACTTATTTGATAATAATAATGTTATGTTTATTAATAATATTATTCATAATAATTAAATTATTCAATAATGATAATAATTTTGTTGCTATTGGAACATAAATACTTCACATGCGGTGTTGAACTTTGCATCGTTGGAATGCAACGAAAATTTTCGATTTTCTCATTTCTTCATTTTTATTATTATCGAAAACTTTTTTTTCCAGCTGTTGACTATAATTTTTCAACAAGGATTCTCAAAAAAGAAATTCAGTGATTTTCGTAGCCTAAATGTGCAAAAAAATACGGCAGTACGATAAAAAATTAATTTTCGTTGCATTCCAACACCGCAAAACTTCAATGCGATCATCGCATGCCAAAAACTACTTTTCAGAGCAGCAATTAATTTTTTATAATAATAAATAATATAACAATAGTAAGAATCATGATAACAATAAAAAAAGTATTATTATTGCGGTAGTTATTTCATTAAACAAATTATCTTAAAGCAGCACATTCTTTTGTGTAATAATAACTGATGAAGAAATAATAATAATAATAATAAAAATCAGAACAATTCGATTGTAAAAAAAAACAATATTTCTTGATTACGATAACGGCCCCATAATTACGACGCTGTACATACGAAACGGCCGTTCCCCATCCGTTACTTCAATCCGAGTTTCAATTAAATAATTTCATATATGAATTAATCTAATCACCGCGCGACACTTTTCTTTATGGCGTTCCGGCGTATTCGAATGCTCTCTCACTTTTATGGGGCGATTGTACATTTTTTTATTTTTTAAATTTTGATAGCGCTGGAAATGATGTCAACGAACACACTGACTCAACATTTTTCGACTTCTTATCTTGTTTGGTCGCTGTACGCGAGAATTCACAACTATTCTTGATGCCGATATACTCACCTGTCGAACGCGATAGGAGAATTGCAAACGTCGTAAATCAGCGGCCAAGGACAAGTTTTCCTCGAGGAGGAAAAAAAAAACAAGGAAAATGGTCGAATCGGTGTCCAAGTTGATGATTATTGCTTATTGCGAATGATAATCATAATAATAATGTTAGTAATTAATCATTAATAATTATTATTAATGAATTATCGTAATGAACAATAGTAATTATCAATAGTTCTTATTAATTAATAATACAAATAATCAATAGTCGTTATTATATGATGATAGTGATGATCAATAGCAATTATGAGTTGTCATGAAAAGAATATACTAATGATTATAGTAACAATAGTAATTATTGTTGTTCATGGCTGTTACCCCTATGGAAAACAGGGTAAAGTCGGGAAAATTCAGCGAATTTATTTCCTCCTGAAATAAACAGGGAATTTTGAAAATTCTCTGGAGTTTCTTCAGAATTCACTTCTTGCAAGAACAACGAAAAATAAAGCCGACTAGAAAAACAGACCGAAAGGTATGAAAATAAATATTTTTGTTTATTTTTAATACTTATATTATTCTTCATTAAATACAAAAAAAAAGTTATGTCCGTGCCGAACATTGATAATTTCGGAAACTAAAAACTAATTTACTCCAAGGCTCTATACACTTGCATTCGATTTGTCGATACACAACTACACAATTATCATTGTAAATAGGTGTTTATATTTATTTTTTATTTATTGACACGACATAAAAATTTCTGTTTATAATAAAGAGCAGGTGCTATATTTGCTTTCGATGTATTTTTCTTTACTTTACAATGTTTAATTTATTTTTCGAATTTCAGGTTTGTATATATCCCAAATAGACACATGTAGCTCATATTGACATCATATGTAGATCTTCTATGCGACATAGAAAGTCACACAGCTCCCTTATGGGTGTTCCCCTCCAAGTCATATTTGCATCACATGATAATTCACAATAACAAGTCCAAATGAAGCAAAGTTGTTCTCACGCGAGTATGGATGTAGTGAATTCATCAGCACCAGCAAAATCGGCTCACGAATATCCAACAATAAGTGAGTGCATATGGGGCTCATATGGGTGTCACGGTGTGAAGAAATTGTGGTGCTCCTATGGAGCTTATGTTAGCGGCATGGTGTGACGTAAATATGTTGTGCTTATATAGAGCTCTCACATGGGTGTCACGACGTGAAAAATTTCAAAAATCCAAAAATTTTGAACAAAAAAACCTGGTAGTATGTTTTGTTTCCATATGATTCATTTATGTTCCTCCCTATATATGATAATTGGATCAAAACGTATCCTGTCTCGTAAAAGTTTTTACCTACCCTCGGGATTTGAACCTACGTCTTCTAATTCTAGAACTGAGATTTCTAGAACTACTTAGCCATTCTAACACTTGTGTAAACATGTTTGTTTTTTTGCCTATTTATATCATTTTTTATTTTTATGCATATCGCCGTCATATTGCACTCATGGGATGTATCACTGAGAAATATGGATATCGCCGTCATATTGGGTTCATCGAATGTATCACTGAAAACATGCATATCGCCGTCATGGGATGTATCACTGAGAAATATGCATATCACCATCATATTGTGCGCGTAGGATTTACCACTGCCAAATATACATATCGCCGTCGTATTGCGCTCATTGAATGTATCATTTAGAAACCTGCATGTCGCCGTCATAGGATGTATCACTGAGAAACACGCATATTGCCGTCATATTGCGCTCATGGGATGTATCACTGAGAAATATGCATATCGCCGTTATATTGCGCTCATCGAATGTATCACTGAAAACATGTATATCGCCGTCATGGAATGTATCACTGAGAAATATGCATATCGCCATTATATTGTGCTCGTGGGATGTATCACTGACAAATATACATATCGCCGTTATATTGCGCTCATCGAATGTATCACTTAGAAACATGCATATCACCGACATAGGATGTATCACTGAGAAACACGCATATCGCCGTCATGTTGCGCCCAACGAATGTATCAATGACAAACATGCATATCGCCGTCATATTGCTTGCATGGCATGTCTAGCACCAGTGCTAACCCAGTGAATACATCAACACAAGGCATTGGATCACTTCCATATGACGTAAAATTTGCAGATATTAATTGTGGACACTTGAGCACAGCGATATGAGTTCGACGTGCTCCAAACGAACGATGCATTTGTAAACGACATATTGAGATCAAAATTTTTTGTACATTCACGATATTAAATGAGTTCACGGCTTTGCATCACGACATGTAGTCAATGTGCTGTAAAATTTGCTTCATCAATTGTATGCACGGCATGATCATCATGATCGTCTATCTGGGATCGGACGACTTTCATGCGACGTTCACCTGCAAATATTCATTGTAAAGTTCAAATTTGCCGTCTTATGAGTTCATCTTTTAGTCTACGGATGATGCATTTTGAATCGACAAATTTAAGTCACGATGTATTTCAAATTCACGATACTAAATGAGCTCATGAAGTGTCTTCATCAACGTAAACGAAATGGTGTTCATGTTAAATACAATTCGTGTGAACAATTAATGCTGCCATAGTAAATACACATCAAAATGTCTACACATGACTTCAATATGACGTAAATTTGCGGACACTTGAGCACAGCTATTTGAGTTCGACGTGCTTTAAACGTACGATGCATTTGTAAATGACATATTGAGACGAAAATGTTATGTACATTCATGATACTAAATGAGTTTATGGCTTTGCATCACGACATGTAGTCGATATGCTGTAAAATTTACTTCATCAATTGTATGCACGGCGTGATAATCATGACTGTCTTTCTGAGTTTGATCTTAAAAAAATGTTCTTTATTTGAGCCCAGTCTTACTGGAATATTTGCAAAACTTGTGTGGAAAACCTGGAAAAGTCAGGGAATTTCTGAGTCAATCGTGCGTAACAACTATGTTATTGTGAGAAGAGTATGGCTTCCGGATGGAGGCCGTGTTGAGGATCAGCGTTGTGCCGACGTTTCGCAAACGTTACAGTCTGCATCATCAGGGCTGAGAGCTCCGGGCATTTTGGTCCATAAAGTTTATCGGAAGCCAACGCATACGGATAGATACCTCCACGCTACGTCCCATCACCACCCTTCCCAAAAAACAGTCGGTCATAAGCGCTCTGGTCTACAGAGCTCCAGCGATCTCCGAACCAGACTCCCTGGAGGTTGAACTAGAACACCTACGAAAAGCTTTAGGAGACAATGGCTACAAGCCAGGCAACATCGAAAGACCGATCAAAAATCTAAAAAGAAGAATAGCTGATCCGAAAACGGTTACAGCACCTGATGGGGAGAATGAAGGACAAATAACCGCAACAACTTCCCTTCCATACCTTCCGGGCATAACCGATCGCATAGGCAGGGTCCTTGGAAAACATAACGTGCGAGTCATCTTCAAACCTCAGAAGAAACTAGCACCACTGATTCCGAGTGCGAAAGACCAAAGACCACCATTAAGTGCACCAGGAGTATACAAGATACCCTGCTCCTGCGGTAAAGTGTACATAGGAGAAACCGGGAGGAAGATCAGTACACGGATCAAAGAACACCAACGGTGTATCAAATATGGCCATATTACACAATCAGCGCTGGCCGAACATTGGATGGAGACTGGTCATGCCTTTCAGTTCGACAAAGCCCAAAGTCTGGCCCCATCAAACAGCTGTTTTTCCAGGAAACACCGGGAAGGCTTGGAAATCCGAAAACATCCGGACAATCTAAACAGAGATGAAGGATATCACGTCAATCCTATTTGGCACACCATCCGCCCGGTTTTTTTAGTTGACCAGCTGATCATTTAAAACATCTGATTGGCTGATGCAGCGATCTGGAACAATGACTGCAACTATATACGAAATACCTGAAACACGAGAGCTTCAGTATCGGAGCTCTCAGCCCTGATGATGCAGACTGTAACGTTTGCGAAACGTCGGCACAACGCTGATCCTCAACACGGCCTCCATCCATCCCTCTCCATCCTCCACGGCCTCCATCCAACCTCCTCCATCGGTTATCCTAATTTTCGGTTATCCGAACGCTTCGGCGCCGTATCCGAACTCAATGATGGTCTTTTTTTCTTAGTCAAGGCGGGATATACATTTCGACAGGAAAAAATAAGCAATATTGAGGGATTTTGTAAACTGAAAAGTAATTATTCTACAATCATTAAACTTTAGGTATACTTTAATAGCATATTTAAGTATACAAAACAATTTTTTCTCCATTAAGTCATCATCAAAATGACGAAGTTGTGGCAGAGTGTTACAGCAAGGTCGTCACGGAAGTTGCGAATGCAGTGCAGTCTAGCTTCCCGTAGACTTTGATTTGCAAAAAAGTTCAAACATTTTTTCAGTTAGGACATGTATAGTTTCTACGTGACGGTAATTAAAATGAAGATAATGCAAATTTAAGCACCACTTTAAACTTCAACACCATCATTAGCCGCGTATCGCATCCCCGTCAAATATATTGCCAAAAACTCGATGTTTTTCTCGTTCACGACTGTGCCGAAAAAAACAAATAAATACAAAAATTGTACGATTGCGTGCTAGCAGAGTGAACTCTCGCGCTTCTTACCGACTCTGCAAACTACTTTTTGTTTGCCTTTTTTCGAGCTTGGGAACAAAGTAGGGCAAATAATGATGGCAATAATAGTAATAATATTAATGTCGCGCGAAAGAGCGGATAAAAGAAATACGTCGTAAATAAAAGGTTAGAAGAGATTGTACGAGGCGAGTATGAATTGAGAGTGTGTATGTGTGCTGGGTTTCTGTCGCCTGGCCAAAAGCACGGGCGTTCAATTCGTATGATATAAATTACAATTGCGTGGCCATATACATATATATGTATGTGTGTATGGATATACGCAATTATAATTTATATCATTCTCATTCAATATGTATAACGCCTGTGTATGTATATAAATTATTTTGATAAGCTTCCGGTCCTATCTTTCGCACTTTTCTCTCTCTCTCTCTCTGCCTCTCTCTCTCTTTTGCTTTCTCTCTCTCGCTTTCTTTCTTTTTCTCCTGCTCTTTCTCGATCGACGATATTACATAACGACCAATCATCGTCACTTTAGTTTCACCGTCGACAAAACGGTGCGGGGTTGTGTCTAGAGTAATACGTAACGGATTACGTACACGTACATACTCTCGTTTGCGATGTGAAGTGAATCATTCATAGCGTGAGCGACGGGACGCGGGGGCGTTCAATTATTTTTTATAAAAAAACAAGAACAAAATTTTTCGATTGTTCTTGCTCGATTATTACCTTTACAATACACACGCACGCACACACAGTAATAATGATAAGAATAATAATCGAATAATAACAAATAATAATAATACAATGAAAAAAAGAATTATCAAATTAAAAAAAAAGCAAAAATTTAAGAAAATAAATAAATACTTGAAGTAAAAAAGTTCATTTAAAAGAAAAAATAATAGAGATGGGTGTTTACGAACTTATAGTTTGTATCGTTGGATTGCAACGAAAATTAAGGAGCTATACCAGTGTGAACGCTAAAAATTTGGGTGATTTTTTTTCGATGATAAGTCGTCAATTAAATGTTTCGGAAAATTAAGAATATATTTGGCTATATTTGACCTACATTACATAATTTTTTCATAGAAAAATATTGAGATCCAAGCGACTTATGCGGTGCCTTCGGGGGCGCGAAAAAAAAAGTTTCTCCACTGCTGACATAATTCCGGCCGATTGAGTAGCTGAAACCGAAAAAGCAAATAATGTCGTCAAACTGGAAGGTATTTCCTATACAATGACGTAAGATTTTCGAAAAATATCAAAATCTAACAAAATGGCGTAGTTATGAAAAAAAGTCTGTTTTCTTGCCTATAAAATGGTCGTTTTTTTAAATGCCAAATCGTCAATTGTTATCCAATTAAAAATATCCTACGTCGTTGTAGAGTAAATATATTCAAGAGTACTTAGTTCAAATTTCAAGTCAATCGGATAATTGCTCTTTGAGTTACAATGTCAGCAAATCTGAAAAATCTCATTTCGAGAAAAACGCATTTAAAGATTTAACTATCGATGTTTGCAAGATAAAATGTTTAGAGATACGGCCTTGAAATTTTTACAGGATATTCTTGAAAGTATAAACTGTCAAAGAATGCACAAAAAATCGATTTTTTGAAAGTGTCACACTGGTATAGCTCCTTAATATTTTTAAGTGCCTTTGATTTTTTTGGCCTATTTTGCCTAGACAGAGTATTCAACACCGTTATTTAAGACATTTATTTAGCGATCTACTAGATTAGATTAGATTTATTTAGACATTTTTGTCTCTCGAACTTGATAACATTACATCAAATTACAGCGGTTTCATAGTTCTCTCTTATACTACCCTTGAGTCGACACATAAATCTTTGGTTTACATTCATCTCTTTTTCACTATTGCTCAGTTCCTTATTTCTTCACTGAGACAAATTCTTGGCCATCTCTCGCTATCCATTTTCAGTATTTTCAACCCTTCGACTGCACACTGGGTCGTTTTGACCCTATGATCTGTTTCGTGCAAGTACGTATCTTTCAACGCATCTCCCACTTTGAACTATCATTTTGGCACTTAAGGGGTAAGGCCACTGTAACGGCCCAAAAAAAAAGGTTTTTTCACTAATTTTTTGCTCCCGAAATTGAAAGTATTTGAAAAAAAACTTTTAATGGTGTTATCGGGCATACATTAAACTTTATTATAAAATTTTTTTACAGTAAAAAAAAACAAAATGGCGGTTCCACAGCTATCTTCCCGGGACATGTTTTGCTTCCAGGGCTCCGCGGCACGCAGCACCACTGGTGCACTTTTGAATCTAGAACAAAAAAAAAACCATTAATCTAGAGGGCTATAGCTAGAGAATGTCGATCGGATTTTAAAAAGTATCAATTTTTGTGGATTTGGCGTGCGTTTGAAAAAAAAATTGATTTTTGACGAAAAAAACGGCAAGTTTTTTGTTAATAAAAAATCAATAAATAAAGTTCTTGAAAATTCCGCTCGACATTCTCAAGATAATGTAAATGTTCACATCTGGTTAAAATTTCAAGTAAAAAAAATGAAAATTGTTCGAGTTATGCTGCGTGCCATTTTGAAAAACCATGTTTCGAGAAAAACGCGTTTAAAGTTTTGCGAATAGTTTGTTTGGGTTTGTTTGGGTTTGTTTGGGTCGCACAGGACCTTTTTTTTCTTATTCTAGAGGGTTTAAACTATTTTTTAAGCCAATAAAAAAAAATCGATTTTTCAAAAAATTTACAGTGGCCTTACCCCTTAAGGTAGTTCTGTAGGTACACGTATGAGACAAAGGTTTCGGTCGAAGCGTATGGTAACATCCAATGCCTATACGATTCTGTTGGCTGTACATTTTTGACAGAGCATGTACCCTCTATATGCCCCACACATTTGCACCTCATGCTTAGATTGGTCTCACACTCATATAGAGCGCTGTTGTAATCGTGACATAAGCGCGATTATCCTGCAGTCATAGCGTTGAGCTTCCTACGATCCGTCTTTCGCGAAATATTTTATATAAATAAACAAAGCGTGAAAATGTCAACCAAAACGCGATACTAAGGAAAGTTTGCAAGAAAAAAGACACTTGCTAAAAGACTGAAAGCTGTGGCAACCATGTGTCAAGCAAATGCGGCTAAACGCGATGAGAATAACCATAACCTCAACGATCAGCGACAAAAATTCGCTGTCGAAGGACGTCGGGTCGTGGATTTACAACATTTTGTCGACAGTTTAAATTGTATTCGCTGTAACGAAGACATTTTTTGAGGAAAACAGCGAAGGAAACCCGAATGGGATTGAATTCTATTTTACATATTTCCTGCGACGAGTGCTCTGCAATAACCCAAGTTATATCTACAGACACACACACACACACTTATATATAAATATAACACGAATATATACATACATAAATCGAACAAATTAAATTTGTTTGGAGAATAAATTTATTTCACATCCGTCTCAGAATTACTAGAAGTCGGGGAGAAAAAAACACTCTTCGAGTTCCCCGACCACGCGCCGATCAGCTGGCTGCAGCGTACACTGTTGCCATTCCGTTACAGATGGTTGCGCCCGAGTTCGGTGTGGAATAAAATTACCACATTTCATAAGTCGATATCTCCGAAACTAAACGGTCAAATTTTGTAATTTTTTAAAAAATCAATCGCACAATGGTACTGCGTACACGTATGTTTTTATTTTGAAATCCTAAGATCCGTTTAGAACCAATAACGAGAAATGGGAGCAAACTTCTATCGGTTTACGTGTTAGGTATAGGGATCGCGTACAAAAATACCCATATTCAATTGCAATTATCTCATGAACTAAACGGTGAATCGAATTGAATTTTTGGGCATCAGTCCATGAAGGTCATATCTACACCAAACTTAGATTTCAGCCAATTCCTAAACTTTTTGATTTGACCAAAACTACAGAACTACCTTGATGTTGTTTTTCTTAAAAAATGAAATTTGGGCCATAAAATAAGGATCATTGACTATAAAAAACGTCTCTACAAAAAAATGCATATGTACCGAAATACAAGGATTTGAAAAACGCCGGGGGTCCGATCGACCCCACATGCAGTCGGAGGTTCGTGGCGGAAGTGTGCAGTCGAAGGGTTAATGTGTAGCCACTCGTTCTCTTTAGCGATCTACTTATAGGGTGTCTCAAAATGACCTGATGATTTTATTTATTAACAAAACGTATTGTTTATTTGAAAAGTAGGAATATGTTTATTTTCATATAAGGTACAAACATGGGGGTTATGTGTGGAACACAATCACCGATAACAGGCCGCCTCGTCCCTGTTTGCAAACGTTCACTCTTTTGACGAAATTTCCAATAACATTTTGGCATTGTTGCGGACTAATTTCATCAATGGTGCGTCCAATTGCTTCCTTGAGCTCCGGAATGGTCTGCGGATCATTGGCATACACTTTTCCTTTCAGAAAACCCCAAAGAAAGAAGCCCAATGGCGTCAAATCGCACGATCGTGGTGGTCAATTCACATCGCCGCGGCACAAGATAACACGACCATGAAACTTCGTCTGCAATTGTTACTGCATAGTAACAATTGCAGTAACAATTGAGCAAATAACAATGTCTATGCGTTG
This sequence comes from Ophion obscuratus, assembly GCA_964007375.1. Lineage (NCBI taxonomy): Eukaryota > Metazoa > Arthropoda > Insecta > Hymenoptera > Ichneumonidae > Ophion > Ophion obscuratus. The sequence continues at coordinate 17,871,361 of OZ023323.1, forward strand.
CTCGATCGTGTAATTCTCCATGACTATGCCTCAATTCTTCCTGATGGCCGTTGTCAAAAATTAGTAGGTACTCTATGTTAACCTCAAAAAAAAATTGCACGCAATTAAAAATGTCCGGTCATTTCGGGACATCCTTTCATAAAAGCCTATACAAAAAAGATCTGTAATAATAAAATTATGGAAAATGAAATGTAAAAACAAAAACATTCGATACGTTCCAACGATGCAAACTTCGATACCATCACGTGTTTCGGGTTTCCCTCTTGCCAATCCTGCAACTTCTGACCAATATTTTATTTCGAATTTGGCATTTTAGACATTTTTTTCAATATGCCATTATCGCAAAATTGGGACCTGAAACATTTTTTAAATTTTCTTACATCGGGAACAAAAGGCTCGGGGTGAGGCCAAGATGTAACGAGGTAATTGCATTAAGGCGGTATTGCCGTCTGGAAGCTTGTTTTTTGAGCAATTTTTAGGAATTAATTTTGCGAAAACTATCAAACCTACAGTGCCGGGGTTTTTGACCCATATTGAGACATGTTACAACTAGGAACGTACATTTTTATGAAATACTTAATTGAAATCTATACAGGTAATGCGCTGTTATGCAGGTCGTGGCGTGAGACGCTCGTCCAATCGAGCGCACGGATTGCGGCGATCCTAGTCGTATGAAACAGAAGAATAATTTTTTTTTTAAATCTATATGAATGTAGTTATCGTCTGAACTAGAACTAAGTACGAGGGTGGGGTGAAAAGTTTCCGGCCTGACCAAGAAAAACGATGTTTAAAATTTTTTTTTGCTTCATTTTTCAACATAATCTCCATCAACACTGATACATTTCTCATAACGGTGTTCTAATTTAGTTATACCAGTTTTAAACGTAGATTCGTCAAGCTCCTCAAAATACTGATTTACAGCATCGATAACTTCTTCGTTGCTCTTAAATCTTTTTCCGCCAAGCCATTTTTTGAGGTTAGGAAACAGGTAATAGTCGCTGGGGGCTAAGTCTGGAGAGTAGGGAGGATGCGGCATCAATTCAAACTTCAATTCGTGGATTTTGGACATGACAACAATCGACGAATGCGCTGGTGCGTTATCGTGATGAAACAAAACTTTTTTCTTCGCCAAATGAGGTCGTTTAATTTGCACCTCGTGTTTCAAACGTTGCAATAACTCTGCGTAGTATTGACCAGTGATAGTCTTACCCTTTTCAAGGTAATCAATGTATATAATTCCTCTCGCATCCCAAAAAACAGTAGCCATAACCTTGTTTGCCGATAAAATTGTTTTTGCCTTCTTTGGGGTTGGTTCCCCTTTTCCAACCCACTGTTTTGACTGTTCTTTATTTTCAGGAGTGTAGTGGTGGACCCATGTCTCATCAACAGTTATGAATCGACGCAAAAATTCGTTTGGATTACGCCTGTACAGCGCCAAATTGTCGGTAGAAATGGTTTTTCGAAGCAGTTTTTGGTCGAGCGTTAGCAAACGCGGCACCCACCTTGCACACAGCTTTTCCATGTTCAAATGGTTGTGCAAAATATTTCGCACACGTTCAGCTGACATCCTACAGGTCTCAGCTATCTCATGCACTTTCAACCTGCGGTCTTCGAACACTATTTTATGGATTTTTTCAATCATCTCTGAAGTTGTGACTTCAACGGGCCGTCCTGAGCGAGGCTCGTCAGAGGTGCTCACACGACCCATTTTAAATTCAGAAACCCACTGCTTAATAGTTGAATATGATGGGGAGGAGTCTCCTAGTGCTGAATCCATCTCTTCTTTTATTTGTTCATTCTTGTTTTCAATTTATTTGTTCTTCTTTTATTCATGATATACAAAACGTTAAAAAAAATTTTTTTTTAACGTTTTGTATATCATGAATAAAAGCAAGAAAAAAACCGCACTCAAAAAGCTTTACTCGTTTCCTTTAAAAATAATAAAATGTAAACACCTGAAATATGGCACTCCAAGGACAAAGTCTCCCTTAACGATATAATGAATAAATTTAAGACTACAGGTACTTTAGAAGATAAATACTGTCCTGGGAGACCTAGGAAAACAACTAATCGTGTCGATAAAGTGATCAAAAGAAAGGCTGTCGCAGACGTAAAAAAGAATGCTGCAATCATCGCACGTGAATTACGCGAAGAAAGTTTGGCTGACATTAGCCAAAGTACTGTTTCACGTAGACTGACAGAGGTGGGAATTTTTGGGTGTTGGGCGGCCGACATTTTGGTTTTTTTTTTTTTCAAAAAAATTTTTTTTTTTAACGTTCTGTATATCATGAATAAAAGCAAGAAAAAAACCGCACTCAAAAAGATTTACTCGTTTCCTCTAAAAAAAAATAAAATGTAAACACCTGAAATATGGCACTCCAAGGACAAAGTCTCCCTTAAACGCTTTTTTCTCGAAACAGCTTTTTTCCAATTGGCGTGACAAATAACTTCAACAATTTTCACTCGATTTACCCCAAATTTAAAAGTTACGTTCCTAATTGCATTTCGCAGAGAAGTACTTATGGAATTTCTGATTAATCGAAAACTTTTCATTTTATGAGCAGTTTTATACGAAATATTTCACTGAAAATTCATTCAAATATCTACAACTCAAATCAAATATCTACAACTTTTGAATAAAACAATATTTTTCGAATTCCGTACGTACTTCTTTAGGTATTCTATTGTAAATCGACGCGAATTTTTGTTTTTTTGTTCTAGGTAAAAAATTGTGGATGCTAAATGTCACGCCGCGGAGCGCCTAAAAAAAAGATAAAAGATAATATTAGTAGTTGGCCATTTTGTAAATCGAAAAAAATATATATATATTTTCTAACAGCTTGATATTCATACTAAATAGATGTGTAATTCATTTTACGACTGAATAATTTTTTCATGCGAAAAAAAATTGTTAAATTCGCACATGATTTTATACCCGTTACTGTCCTGTCCTGTCGCAAGGGGCCTAACCCCTTAAGCTTCTGTAACTATGAGAGTTCTACAAATTTCAAATGAATATTTTCGAGACACATTCTCAGAACTCCAGAATATAATAAAAAGCAAAAAAAATCGATTTTTTGAAGTTTCCAGACGGTAATATCGCCTTGACGAAGATGACACTAGTACTCGGTCGATCGAGTATCTGCGAGCCATGTATTATTTCAATTGTGCGAAACTGCCTCGTTATTGGCAAAACGTTGAGATCGATCGCGCACTGTAAAAGTTTATCGCCGAGAGGAAGATCGAACCCTCGCGAGTGTCGTATACGACACGAATTGCACGAGTCTTAGCACACACAGAGACGCACACGTCGCATATTTATACGAGCATGCAGGTGGAATTCCAGGTCAATTAAGCTCGCCTCGAGGGCCGAACCCGATACGGCGCGAAATGAACGCAGACACGTATTTATTTAACTTTTTTTTTCTTCCACGCCTCCCATTCCCCTTCCCTTTTTTCTACGTCTTTTTTTTCCATCAAATCTCTTTAGCAAAAGTCTCTCCTTACTTTCGTTATACTGTATCGGCTTTGAATCGCCCTGATTCCCTGTAATCCCATTTTCTCGCCACCCCCCCCCCCCCCCCCCCCTCCTGCCGGTCCCGGGCGCGCCGGCACGCATGCACGACATCCCGAGGTCGGACATACATGAATTCTCGTATTGTGTATATCGAGCACACGATTCGTCGACGTGCTGAGCCATGCAACCAAAAAAAAATCGTGCTTACGCGACCAGGCGCGCGTTTTCGACAATACTCGCTAAACTATTTACTACACGCGGCTTTAACGAGATCGTCGTTTACAAAGCTCGTGGGCAATAATTATTCCCGCGTGTTTGTGTTCTTTACACATGTGTGTGTTTGTGTCTGCGGGCATGGGGCAGGGGGGGGGGGGGGGGTGTAATGAATGTATGTATTGAGGGTGGCCTGATAGGTGACGTCCAAAAGAAAAATCGAAATGCGTTACCCGTGCAGAAATTTTGGCAGGGATACAGCTGGATTCTGACTTGTATCCCGGGCTCCCAGTCGGGATCTAGTCCGATATCGGATCAGATTCGAAGACTAAATGTAAGATCCGTAAACTGGATTCCATTAGGAATCCAGAATCGGATCCTTTAATGACTCTAAATAGATTCCCCATGGAATCATTGAGGAATCTGGGAAGGATCACGGGTGAATACAGGCTGAAATAAAATGTCAAAAATGGAATTATGACATGTTAAATTTACTATAAAAATAAATAACATTTATAAAGTTTTGGTGCATTAAACTATCAGTAAAAAAAAATTTGTCCAAAGATTCAAATGGCAGATCGCGCTCATCGCGATATTTTGATGTGAATTAAAAAAAATTCACATCAAAATCTGTGAATGCAAATGTATTGACAAGAAATTATAAATACAAAAAAATTCACAAAAGTTGTGAATTTTTTCGTATTTAAGACAAATTAAAATCAAATTCAAAATGATTACATTAAAATTTGCGCCAAAAGTGAGTTCGTACGTATTTTGAGAGAAAACATTGCCTCGAGGCAAAGAAATTTTTGCACATAACTTTTTGTGCGAACATTTCTTTGTCTCAACACAATGTTTTCTCTCAAAATACGTTTACACTTGTGGTGTAAATTTTAATATAACTGTCGTGAATTCGATTTTTATTTTCTTCAACTTGAGGAAATTCACAACTCATTTTGTGATTTTTTTTTTCATATTGATAATGTAATATTTGAAACTCACAACTTTTTTTGCAAAAATTTCTTTGCCTCGACGAAATGTTTTCTCTCGAAATACGTAAGAACTCACGGTTGGTGTAAATTTTAATCTAATCATTGTGAATTTGATTTTAATTTGTCTTAAATACATGTTTATACCCACCGACATGTCGGTGGGTATAAACAGAGACTTATTCCCCAAAACCGGTATCCCGGTTAGAATCCAACTTGCATCAGTATCGGAATATGTACGACGACGATGGCATAATTTTGAAAATTTTGGCATCACGTGTATTTTCGGTATTACTATGTAATTCCTATCTATAGATAGGAATTTTATAGATAGGAATCTATAGACAGAAATTCCTATCTATAGATAGGAATTCCATAGTAATACAGGAAGTACACGTGACGCCAAAATTTTCAAAATGATGCCATCGTCGTCGTACATATGCCGATACTGATGCAAGTTGGATTCTAACCGGGATACCGGTTTTGGGGAATCCATGACAAATCCTGATCGGGATTTGATCGGACATAGGGTATCCTGGTCAAAATTTTTGCATGGGTATCTCAATAGCTATTCGTAACACCGCCATGTATTTAGGAGTGTTGTGCTTAAGGAGGTGGAGCGTTAGCCACAATCCAAGGTTAAATTCAATAAAAAAAATACATGTTATTGTTTAGACTATGCTGAGTCTTTACGAATTTTTTGAACTTTTTCCACCACCAAACACCAGAGATAAGAAATAGTTTAACTGGTTACCCCCACTTGTAGCGCAAAAAAAGGCCTTTTTCATGAATTTTTTTAAAGAAAACTACAAAACTTTTGTAATCGATCAATATACCATCTTAAAGAACACATCGTGAAGAAATTTCAGTAATTTTTTTATTGAAAAATATTACATTGTTTAGTGGCAAACGGCCGTCAATGAAATAATGTTTTTATATACACGGTTTGCGGTGACCAACATTGCGGCGAAGTGGATCATCTGAAAAAAAAAAAATGCGGATGGATTTAGTCAAATATAAGTATAAACTAGTCTTTAATCGAAGGATTTTAAAAAATATTCATTTTTCACAAAATGGCGGACAGTCAAAGTTAATGGTTCGATTTTAACGAAAAAAAAACGGCCGTTGTTTTTGGCTATAAAACGGTCATTTTTTTTCGAAAAACAAAATCGAACGATTAAAGACTACATTTTTATGTATTAAATAAGCCTGCAAAATTTCAAGAAGATCGGTTCATTAGTGTTCGAGTAATCTTGGTCACCGACTTCAGAAATGCCATTTTGAGAAAAACGCGTTTAAAGTTTCAATTTACAATCCGTTTATACAACGGATTCTTCTCTTTCAACGCTCACATCTCAGTCAATTTTGTTCGGATCGAATTGAAATTTTCAGGATATATTCTCAGATACTTATACTTCAAAAAAATGCAATAAAAAAAAATCGCCTTTTTCAAAATCGCAAGTGGGGGTAACTCGTTAATGTATGTAATTTAACGTACGGTTAGATGGACAAGACTTTCACACTAAAGGTTATGTAATTTTTTTTGTTATTTAGCACCAAGATAAAGCATTTCTAACAACGGATTAACGCAAACTGAACCTTTGTAAACATTAAAAAAAAATCCTCATCTTGCCCATCGTAAACCATGGGCCAATAATTTCGTGACGTAAATATGAATAGGCATAATTATAAATTACTCAAAATTTCATTGTGAATTGTATAAAACATTCGTTGTCGTAGTTTTTTTCGTAATAATCATTGATAATGTTATGCTTTTTTAAGTTGGTAGTAACACAAAAGTTTTTCTACTTTACGTAATAAAAATATGAAAATGCATAATTTTGCTCTTTAATGATATATTTTGAAAAATCGCATATACAGAATGAATCTGTACCTCGTATGTATTTTTTTGAGGTTCATTGAAAAAAAAATTAATAAACCGTCATTTGACTCAACTGAATCGCTCCAATCTCCTTAAGATGACGTAATTTGTCTTTCAGGATAAATATGTGAATAAATGACGACGTAAGAATTCAAAACCAAGCGTATATCCATAAAGGCATATTATTATAATGAAAGAGAATCAGTTTCAGGACATTAGTTACTTGAATGAAAAATAGGAAAAAAATCAAATGTAGGTCGACGTGTGTAAGGCGACATACTTCAGTCTATGATGACACATGCATGTCATCTTACACAAGTCGACCGAGTTATGCCCGGATACATTAATTTCTAGGTTAAAGGTTAGTTTATTGTAACCAATATGAAACATTATTATAGTGACGATGAATTGTTGCCTGCGGCACGATAAAATGTTTGGATGCTAAAAGTCAACCCATTCTATTCTTTACAGCTTCAATGGTCTTGGTCATATGTACGTGTGAGCAGCTCTCACGAGTCGAGATTTATTGATAATAGCCAGGCATCCTATAACGATAAGCCAAAAAATCTGATGTTATATCCGGTTTTATACGCAGCAGGGTAAGATGTCATAGTATGTCATCGTACATGATACTGACGTTTGCATCGTTGGCACGCAACGAACGTTTAGTATACCGTATTTTTTTGCCAAATTCAGGCTACATAAATCGCTCAACCGTTTTGAGGCTCTTTATAAAAATAAACAGCCTAAATTTGTATCATAAGAATTCGGTTGATGAAAAAAGTGGAGAAATAGATTTGAATAAAGCATTTTCGTTGCATTCCAATGATGCATTTCGAAATATTTCGAAACGACAGAATTATGAACTTCCAAAATAACGAAGGTTTAATTATTCGAAATGTTATGTTTCGATCGAAGAAAAAATCAAATGACTATAAAACAAAGTATCATTTATTCGAGAGCTCATTTATCTGAAAACGTATATTCAGATCGTCTGCAATTTGAGACATACAAATATAGATTGGAACAATCTATACATCCATATCTCCGAAACAAAAAAAAGCGAGTATCTAATATTCGTAATACCGCCTATGGCGAAAAGCAATATATCGAGACGCAAAATATATCGATGGTCCGAAATGGCGAATGCCAAAATGGCGAACATGGTATGGATGCCGTCCCGGCTGACCGCTAACGCTATCTGCCTCGATCACAAGTGTTCGCCATCCGGGCCGTTCGACATTTTGACCCTTCGCTATTGTAACCACTCGACTTTTTGGCCGTTCGATTTAATGCTTTCTATTTTTTGAACCGTCGCTATATTTACAATTCGAAGATTCGTCTTCTCGAATTGTTCGGTGTTATTTATATAAGCAGTTCGATATTATGTCTCTCAATATTTTTTAAATCTGTTTTTGTTTTTCGCTATATTTCAACTTCTAGATATTCGTATTCGGAATTTTTATTTACGACTATATAAACCCTCCGAATATTGATCTATCTATATTCAAAAATTCGACATTTTTTAATTCAATATTTCAGCCCATCCGAATATTGATCCATCGATATTTCGACTCCCACTCGTCTGGTGTGTCAACTTGCCCATTAGTAAATGCAGATTTTGTTTATTTGTTGTGACAAAAATTTCGGAGTTGGAATATCCGTTGTGAAGTATTTGTGAAATACAATGACCCGAGATTATGAATAAATTAGTTCAACTAGAAAAAATCTTACCCGACGGGTATTTTTAGCACCAGGTAATAACGTGGTCAGTTTTTTTTGTATTCCGAAATCACGAAAATATTTACTACGTAAAATCGTTACTCGTATAGTGCGAATATCGAAAAATATATTGAGGTTATGTCTTCTTTTTTGACTGTCTCCTTAAGCACAACTCCCCTATAATGCCCTTTTTTAGTTTTCGAAAAAAAGCACTTTAGTTGTTTTTTTTCGACTATTCCTGCAGCACAGGTTTTTATTTTGTTCACTTTTGTGCGCGTACTTTCCTCTGCGAAGTTTTTGAGGGGTCAGGCTACTGTGGCAACTCGAAAATCAGAGTGATTGAGAAAAATTATTTTTGAAGAAATAAGTAAATTTATTGAAAAATCATTTGGACATTTATTCGTGTGTACTTAAGAAAGTGGTGTACCAAATTTTATTTAAAAAGATGAATAATTTGAGAAGTTATATAAAATCGCGTTAAGGACCATTGTACGCGAGAGGTTCAACGGTGTACTTACTGTTGGCTACCCCGATGATTTGAAATAAACAAAAAAAGTTCTTTCTTAACCCTTCCTTGACACACTTATATTTGGCCACGACTTTGACACACTGGGTCAATTTGAGCCAGTTAGTACTTAATCCACGTGCCCTCAACAACTCATCGGTCGGTTTTTATTGAAAAAAATCGGGATACACTTTAAACATTTCTTAATATGTCTGCATAATTAAAATACAAATATAAAATTGAATTGTTAAGAAAAAAAATTATTGAAAAATTTCATTTTTGGGAAAGTTAGCATTTTTTTCAAACTCGTCCGGGTCAAAATGACCCAGTGTGTCAAGGAAGGGTTAAAATAGATAATATTGGCTAAGGCTTGACCAAGTATTTTTTGTTATAGTGTTTCAATCATAAAAAAAGCATCAAATTTTTGTTTTCAATTTTTCGAGGCATAATGATACCATTATTGTTAATACCTAACGAAAAAAAGGTTAAGAAGAAAAACGTCGCTCAAGACTAAACTAGTATTAAACTGAATAAGTGTTCTAAATTTCAAGTCAATCCGTTCATTAGATGTCGAGAAATCGTGTACACTGTTTTGAAAAATGTTGTTTTGAGAAAAACGGTTTCAAAGTTTTACTGGCAGTTCTACCGTTGTAATCATACGTTTACCTTTAATCTATAATTCCTGGGCCATATGTTGGACCTTCTTCAATTTGAGGAGCCTCAAGCGACTTTCGAGTCACTTAGACTATGACGTTCAAGTAGGCATCGCTGGAATGCACCGAAAATGATTTTTTTTCGTATCCCACATTTGTTTTGGCAGATTTAAGCTACTAAAATCACGCAAAGATTTTTTTTAGGATTCTTATTTATCAATCTACAATCACAATCTGCAAAATATGATTTCGGAAAACAATGGAAGTGATAAATTTAAAGGAATTTCCGTTGTATTCCAACGACGCAAACGTCAGCCCTGCTTTAGACTCATATAAGTTTTTTTTTGTCATTTGAACTTTAGTGACTATTCCTCTTGAAACGATTTGTTAACCTTTTCTTCAAAATCCACAGTATTTAAGTTAGTGTTTAGTTGGTCTTTTATTTATTTAATCGTTAATCATACATGGGGGTGATTGGGATAGATTGATACCAGACGTCTAGATTTTCCTTTTTCGATGTTACTTGATGGACCACTATATTGTCGGGGTTCGACTGCTGCATGTTTCGCATGCTGCACTGTCGAAAATAAATTACCGAATGCGAGCGTAAGAAATGGCAATCCCTGGGGTGGGGGTGAAGCACGGTCGGAAACGATATCGTGTTGTCGCCCTGTTCTGCATGTGCACACACACACACACACATATGTATGTGAAGTTAATTGTATTCGTGTCACTGTGCCACTGCTTCAGATCGCGTGATTGCCTTTAGCTACAAATAGAAATACAGGTACGTACATACTGCAAAGCTACGTACAAGCACATTTCTGTTAAATGATACATAATTCATTATATTTACATATTACGTGGATCCTATCGTAAGTTCATAATTCTATGTGTATTTTTTATTATTTTCCGAATTGGGGTACGATTACCATTGGCGTACGACCTTAAATATTGATTCTAGGAAAAAAAGGTGGGAACAAAGACTGTCCAAAATTTCATTCTCTACAAGTTCCTTCATGTTCGTTTATGCCCTAAAGTTAAAAATAAACGAGATAATGCAATAGCCGCTTTGTTCAGGTTTAATTCGAAAAATATCGATGGTACAGAAAAAACTGTAATGACCAAAGTTGTAAAGCACTCGATTTCCTACAAGTTTAGTCATTACCATTCTTACTTAAAGATTGCAAATCGCTGAGTTATTCAACAAAAACAATTTCCCATTGAATTTAAGACGACGATATTAACTGAACGCAAGCCCAGCCCAGAATGAAACTTACACATGTTGGTTTACACTAATAAAAGAAAATTCGGTGTAAATTTCAGCAGGATCAACTTAGTTATTGGGGTAAAAATTAGAAAATGAAAGATTTTTATTTTTTATTTTTAGTGTTGTAGTACTTGGAAAGTTTTGAAATTTGTTTCCAAAATACTTCATAGAAAAACGCATCTTTTTTGTAGAAGACATTTTTTCGTACGACGAGAAGATCACTACGATACGATCATTTGAAATTTTATCACGTGTAAAATCTTATCTCCGAGTCAGTCGAGTTAGGGAGCTGATAAAAATCGGTAAAAAATGCCACGTACTCAAAATATATGATACAAAAACATCACCAACTTTGAAAAAGATTGAAGAAGGTCAGGCTTTTAGGCCGTTTGAAAACACTTGGAATACCTCATATATATACATATATATGTATATATATAAGTTTTTTCTGTTATATCCAGGAAAAGTCTCATCTCAGCGTAAAATACATACACTTCCGCGTGTGCGGTGAATGACGCACAAGATTCTTGTATCCTCTTTATTTTCTCTCGTCTCTTCGAAGCGACGACGAGTGACGATTGTTATTGCACTGTTGGTATTGCGAGGACGGGGATTATTATATATTACGTGAGTATTGTGTTTGCTAGTCACGCGAGCAAATTTACACTGGAGACTTTTTCTCGGCGGACGAAACGACGTAACTCTCTATTAATATATACAACGTTCGGACGGATTCTTCTCGTCGCGTGAGGAATTCATACCGCGCGTCGAATTGTTTGCTCGGTGCGCAGGGTGAGAAATAGCAACGGAGAAAGGTCGGGGGGCATGCAAAGTCGACTCTCAATTGACTTACTTGCTTGACTTAATTGCTTATGGCAAGTATGATTAAAAATGTGTAATATATCAAAGAGAGATGTCGTGCATTTTTTCCGCGCAAATTCAACGTGCCAATGTAAATGGCTGGCAAGAGCCACGTGTAGCTGTCTCGCTTTAGCTCGTCCGCTCTGTATAGTTTTGTTCGTCGATTGTGCTATGGCGGCTGCAAGCATCTCTCAAAGGGTCCGAGCCCTTCCAATTTCGACGAATTTTCACGGCATTTCCGCCGAGCTATCCACCCTCGAGCCTAGTCGATCGGAGATTCTGTCTCGTTCCCTCTTTCGGTTTCCCTTTCTCTCCCTTTCTATGTCCATATCTCTTCCTCTCTCTCTCTCTCTCTCTCTCTCTCTCTCTCTCTCTCTCTCTCTCTCTCTCTCTCTCCCTCCCTCTCTCTCTCTCTCTCTCCCTCTCTCTCTCTCTCTCTCTCCCTCTCCTCCCTTCGCCAGGGCACCACGACACGCGTTTATTCATACACGCAGCAGTCGTAAAGATAAAGGACAGATAATGCAGCGTCAACGAGCGCACACCACATACAGAGAGAGAGAGAGAGAAAGAGAGACGATGCACAACCTTCCACCCTCGTGTTGCCCCCCTGAAGATTTTGTGCGATCCCCCAAATGACGGGATCTCCCCAGGGACGACCTTTGCTCGCTGCTTTCATCAAAAGTGCCTTCCTCTCTCCCTCGCTTCTCCTTATGCTCACCGTTTCCCTCCTCCGCCGCGATTTCGCCCGCCAAAACTCGGGAGCAATTATTTCCTTCCAAAACATCCTTCCATTTCTACCCCTTCCCCTTTCTCTCTCTCTCTCTCTCTTTCTATCTATCTATCTCTGTCTTGCTTTTTTTCTCAACCCCTCTCTTGTGCACGAGAATTTGAGTCTCCCTCGGGAATCTTCGTATATGGTCTCGAGAACCTTGACATTATGGTGGGAATGCATTTTATTTAGCATCGAAAAGATCTCCCCGCTCCACAACCACGCGCCTGTGCCGCGACCAATTTCTCCTTGGATATAAACCATAGCGCTTTTCTCGACTGACATTTATTAAATTCGCTAGGGAGTAGCGAGACAGCGAGAGAGAGAGAGAGAGAGAGAGGGGTTGGATAAATATTTTTAAATGGCTGATCGAAAAGAGTACTCCAACCTTCTGTCAATCCACGCCACAAGTCACCAGTACATGAATAATCGAGACGTAAAAATGCAACAAAGAAATCAACGAAATCTTTATGGCAGAGAAATATAGTAAATAGTTACCACTTCGCGTACTGAGGATATTTCAATTTACGCAGGATCGAAAATTTACATTCCATTTGGGGCTGGGACAGTCAGACGATCTCGTGCGGCCTCGAACGGCACGGGACTTTTTTTGTGGCTCAGAGACCTCGTGTCACGAAGAGAGCGGATCGCTCTTCATCATCGTCGCAGGGTAAAGTCTGTCCCTTTGAAAACTTTGAAAAAGTAAAGAAGAATCTCAAGTAATAAACAATCCTCCCAAAAACACTATTGCTTGTTTTACCATCTTAAATCCTGATGTATGTCAAAATATTTTCTATCTTTATTATACTAATGGTTTCATTATATTTTTTCAATTCAAATGTGCACTAAAGTGACATAAATTTTCATGCAGTAGCCAAGCAAGTTTACTAGAAATGTTGCAGACGAGATTGTTAAATCATAGGAATCATATTTTTCTAAATATTTTATTTTTATTTAAGAAATCATATTACCATTCTAACAAAAAATTGGTATCACCATTATATGTAAGTGCAACGTAAGTACCACACGAGTAGAGTGGAAATGCTGTGCAGCGACTTGGCATGCATGGTTAAGAAAAAATCGCAGGGTAAAGTCGATCAGGCTGGCAGGGTCTGTTCCTCGACGTCTCCTCAGTGGCTGCTGAAACTCTGTACAATTTCCAACCCCTGTCGCCTCTCCCTTTTCGTCGCGCCCTTTCTCTCTCTCTCTCTCTCTCTCTCTCTCTCTCTCTCGCTCTCTCTCACTCTCTCTCTCTCTCGGTTTCTCTCGCTCTCTCTGTCTATCCCTTCGGTGTGCGCCTGCGTCACATCGATTTTCCGGGCCGGGATGTGGGGTGGTTCGAGGAAACTCGAAGGGCACAGTGATTGGCCATACACGCGGCAAAGGAAACCTTCAAGACCGCTGTATCTCTCTCTCTCTCTCTCTCTCTTTCTCGCTCTCTCTCTCCCCCTCTCTCTCTCTCCATATGCCAGGATCTTTTAGCCCCAAACAGATTGCCGATTATTGTCGGCTGATCAATAACTATATATATGTAATTACGCTGTGCTTGATTTATCTTTATTATACACTTTTTGAAATTTCATTTTCAGTTGTCGTTATTATGGTTATTATTATTGTCTTTGTGATTGAAATTCTTATTCTTATAATTTTATTTAACTATTTTAAATCATCAGTGTCATTAAGGCCTTATATACGCGATTCCGCCGATTTTCGAAGGTACTTTTGTAGAAGCGGTTAAAAAAAACATGACGCATATATTGCCAACATTTTTTTACGGATCATTTATGAACATAGTTAAGTATATGTAAAAAGACCAGAAATATTAACAAATGGCGGAGATATAACATAATAAAGCAATGTATTTTTTTTTTGCGCGCGCGTTGATCGTGACAGTTCTCGGCACCAATGTGGGTGCCTGAAAAAAATGAACATATTTATAATTGCATAACGAATGCATCTTCAGTGTGAACCAACAATATTATAATAAAAAATCGAAACTTCGAATTTTTTAATGAATTTTCTATCGGTATTTTATTTTTTTGTATCTTGTTGTGTCATTGAAATTTTTGTTTCTCTGCTTCACACGATAGGTGATGATACTAAGAAAATGTTGTAAAAATTTCGAAGCGATCTGAAACTTCGTTCAAGAGTTAGAACTTTCACAAGGTTAAAAAAAGTGAATCGTGGAAAAACCTTATTTTTGGAATTTTTCAATTCTGTAAAGCTTAAAATATTCCTACCCGTTCAGGCTAATGGAATAAAAAATAATTAAAAAATGATTTTTTTTTTAATTTTCGCGTATATAAGGCCTTAGCCTTAGCCCATCAACCAGTCAGCGGAAGGCTGACACATCTTATGCTTGCCCATGTTTCTTTTATTTCTCCTCTGATCGCCTCGTCTTCCCAAAATTATTCCATGTGTATTCCTGGTTTCTTATGCTCGTATTTCTTGCAGTATGTTGACACGTCAATCTTGCTCCAATCGTATTGTTATTATATTCTATATTATTCGACATTTAATTGACATTATACCTATTATTATTGTATTTGTAACCATTAATATTATAATCTGGACTATTTAACGTTTGAACATTGTTATTATTCCTAGTATAATTGTCATTGTAGTAAAAAGTATTATTATTATCGTCGTATTTTACTACTTATTATTATTTTATTTCATTATTTATTGCCGTTCAATGGTGTATACATTTTCATCAGCTGTCATCCTTATTCCTCATTCGTTGGGCGTATCATACTATTCCCCCTACTTCTAACCTTTATAGTTGCTCTTATCATGCTCATCGTTATTGTCACCAATTTTTGGCAACGATTTTTTTTATTATTTAATCTTTTTTATTCAACGCGCTGCTATGACTATTGAATCGGCCGTGCCTCGTGTATAACAATATTCCTCTCTAAAACCCCGCACCGATTGCCTTCGTTACACTTGCGTACTTCTAATGCACAAGGGTACCGTGGATCTGTTCGATGACACGAGCAAGCGTAAGGGAATCTCGCCGCTTTACAACCCCCTGCACCCTCTTTCCATGCTTTGCACCCGCAACTTTTCTCTTCGAGGTTGCGGTCCCCTTGGATCGCTGTGTCTTCCTTTATACGCGCACGCACAATATACACACACACACACACACACACACACACACACACACACACACACACACACACACACACACACACACACACACACACACACACACACACACACACACATACATACATACAGGGTGTCCCTCTTATCTCTGCCACCCGGAATAACTCGGTAATTATCGACGTCACAAAAAAATGTTCCAGACAAAAGTTGAACCGTGTGAAGGCCATCAAACCGGCCATCCATTTTTTTTATTTCCGTAGAGCCGCACAGTAAAGGTCAACTCCACTTTTTAAAATTAAATGGTACATTTTTGTAACCATCTTGTGGAGCACCTCAAGCCGCATAAAAACATTAGGGGGTCAAAGTCCTTCAAGATCATTCAAGGTCACCTATTAAAATGAAATACAAATCTAAATATCTCGGATCACTACCAAATATTTGGTAGTGATCCGAGATATTTAGACTTGTATTTTATTTTAACATTAAAAACATAAGGTGGTCAAAGTCGTTCAAGATCATTCAAGGTCACCTAATAAAATGAAATAGAAATTTAAATATCTCCGATCTCCAGCAAATTTTTGGTAGTGATCGAGATATTTAGAGTTGTATTTCATTTGAGTAGGTGACCTTGCATGACCTTGAACGATTTTGACCCTCTAATGTTTTTTATGCGGCTTTTTTTATGAGGTGCTCCACAAGATGGTTAAAAAAAACGTACCATTCCATTTAAAAAAGTGAAGTTGACCTTTACTGTGCGAATCTACGGAAATAAACAAAATTGGTCGCATTTGATGGCCCCCTTCACACTGTACAACTTATGTCTGGAACATTTTTTTTGTGACGTCGATAATTACCGAGTTATTTTGGATTGCAGAGATAAGAGGGACACCCTGTTTATGTGCGTTTATATATATATATATATATATATATATGTGCATGCGTACTCACTCCTGCGCTTATACCGAAGCAGGGTGCCCCCTCGCAATTATCATGCTCGTCGTGCCATCACGCTCCCGTCCATCGCACACTCGGCCTTGCTCAAGCCATTTTTTCCAACGATAACACGTTCGTGATTATATCGTCGCGTCGTTTGGAGTAGAAATTTAGTGTACATGCGAATTATAATGACAACAATAATAATACAATAATAACAAAATAATATCATAATAATTAAAATCATTTAAAAGCGAATTACAAAAAATAAAACCGTATGAAATAAGAAGAATCACGACACCAAAATCCAAAAAAATATAGGCACACCGCAAATAAAATAAGGTAGATAAGATAAGAACTATGACAATAAGAAGAAAGATAACTATAATAATCATTATTACTTGACTACGTCACGATGCCGCATGCTCCTAACAAAAATCACAATGATAATGAGAATAATAGTAATAATAATAATCTCGACGCGAAAGGGTGGAAGAAGACGATATTGACGTTTGCGTCATTGGAATGCAACGAGAATTCTTTGTTATTTTTGTATTTCCGCGTTTTTAAGATTATTTCAAAGATCAAATCGCACGCTGCGATCGCAGATCTCCTAATAAGCGTCTTGAAACATTATTGAGGCATTTTCATCGCTGAAATTGGCAACACGAAATTTAAGGAACTGGAAAAAATGAATTTTTATTGCATTCCAACGATGCAAGTTTCAATCTCATGGACAAAAGGGGGACGAGTGTCACAACTGAACGGAAGTCAATTACAACTGATGATTTGAAAAATCGGTACACGAACAAACGATAATGCGTCATAAAACACAAGATAAAAATAATTATGCTGATAATCAGCACAACGATTATAATAATGAGGATGATGAGAATGACTGATGGTTAGATACAAAGAAAAGTGTGTGATGAAAGCAAAGTGGGGCGGCTATCTTCTCTTTCTTTCTCTCTCTCTCTCTCTCTCTCTCTCTCTCTCTCTCTCTCTTTCTCGATAAATATATATATATATATATATATATATATATATATATATATATATATACACACACACACACACACACACACACACACACTAGGGTGATTGGTTTCAGGGTAACTTTTTTTTCTGACCCACCGTGCCCGAAAACCTTTAGTTGGTACCCAAAAACGAAGATTCGTGAAAGGGGGGTGTTGTCAAAAAATATTTAGAGGTCGCGAATCAAAATTGAAGGTTTCCCATTTGATTAACATTGAAAAAAATGTTTTTCTCATTATTATTGTTACCATTCCGCGAATTTTGATATCGCGATATTGTCCAAGTGGGTTCTCATAGGAAATATGATACTTTACAATAAAGTTCTTTGAGCCATGTCCGTAAATTCAACCGTTTCAGCGGTATCATTATTTCAAGTGAATATTGTATGAAAATATCTATTCAAACGGCTGTAACGCCTAAGCTATTAGATATATCGAAAAAAATTCAAATGAGAACTATGTAGAGAAACTAATTTGCTACAAAAAAGTCTTATAAGCCGAGCCCGTAAATTCAACTCTTTCTCAGCTATAGGTAGATGAAGTAAAATAAATATTTATTTTTGTTTAAAAAAAATCTATTTATTTTACTTTATCCACCTATGGCTGAGAAAGAGTTGAATTCTCGGGTTCGGCTTATAAGACTTTTTTGTAGAAAATTACCTTCTCTACAAAGTTCTCATCTGAATTTTTTTCGATATATCTAATAGCTTAGGCGTTACAGCCGTTTGAATAGATATTTTGCACAATATTCACCTGAAATAATGATGCCGCTGAAACGGTTGAATTTACGGCCATGGCTCAATGAACTTTATTGTGGAGTATCATATTTCCTATGATACTCCACAATATCAAAATTCACGGAATGGTAACACTAATAATGAGAAAAACATTTTTTTCAATGTTAATCAAATGGGAAACCTTCAATTTTCATTCGCGACCTCTAAATATTTTTTGACAACACCCCCCTTTCACGAAAGTTCGTTTTTGGGTACCAACTAAAGGTTTTCGGGCACGATGGGTAAAAAAAACGTTGCCCTGAAACGAATCACCCTAATATACACATGTATGTATGTATATGCGTTTAGCAACCTTCAATAGCGTCAATTTCGATCAAAGACGTAAAGACCTCAAAAGGAGTGGCTCCGGCACCGGGCACCACCTTTATCGGAATTAAATTGCGCAGCCGTGCTTTATACAGGTGCTTGATACAAAAGTTATTACGTGGGATATTTACGCGGCCATGTCAATAGACGAGGACCACGTTAAGAGAAAAGGAAATGGAGATCGAGCCGGTGGGGGAGAGAGCGAGAGACTTGGATTTAACAAAAAGTGAAAAAAAAAACCACGAAACTTCAATCTTGCGTCACCACGGGCCAGTGAGCAGCAATCGACAATAGGAAAAGCCAGACGATTCGACCCAACCCTTACGCCCACGCCTCCCCATCCTTCCGTATATGCGTGTTTACTGGCAGAATGTCGCGCGAGCGCATTTTTTCGCACCTCGATGTTGGCCACGCGTACCTAAGTGCTCAATGTAATTCAATGCGACCTGGCCCATCCTGCCACCCACGCGCTACACTATCCGGACGAAACAGCCCGCTTTTCTTGTTGTTGAGCACACTGGGTTAAGCGGCCGCGACTATAGCCACAAACCCAGCTAATAACGGTTTGATGCAGTTTTTACTTTTCACTTCCTTTCATGTATTTTCACCCTCCGAACACACTGAATTGGACTCACTATTGAATTGAACGCACTATTCTCCTGAAACCGTACATTTTCATAAGAAATCGTGAAAAGTGTAGGAAAAACGTTTTTTTGCGTTGAGCCGGCGGAGTTTTTGGGTATTTTCAAATAATTATTAATAATTGTTGTCGGAATACCCAATTATACAGGTGTGATCTGCTGTTGGATCGGCGGGAGTTTTCGGTGCGTTCTGTGTGAGATATTGTAGTTTTAGTATTCCGTGATTTATTCGAGAAGAGTTCTGGCAATACACTACTAGAAGTGTAATATCTCACAGAAAAAGCCCGTAGAACTCATCCATCAGCAGATCACCCTTGTATAGGTGGGATGCTCATAAAAATGGTTGATGATTATTAAGGCCCCCACTTGTAGCGCAAAAAAGGCCTTTTTCATGAATTTTTTAAAAGAAAACTACAAAACTTTTTTAATCGATCAATATACCATCTTAAAGAACACATCTTGAAGAACTTTCAGTAATTTTTTTATTGCAAAATATTACATTGTTTAGTGGCAAATGGCCGTCAATGAAATAATGTTTTTATATACACGGTTTGCGGTGACCAACATTGCGGCGAAGTGGATCATCTGAAAAAAAAAAAATGCGGATGGATTTAGTCAAATATAAGTATAAACTAGTCTTTAATCGAAGGATTTTAAAAAATATTTATTTTTCACAAAATGGCGGACAGTCAAAGTTAATGGTTCGATTTTAACGAAAAAAAGCGGCCGTTTTTTTGCTATAAAACGGCCATTTTTTTCGAAAAAAAAAAATCGAACGATTAAAGACTACATTTTTATGTATTAAATAATCCTGCAAAATTTCAAGAAGATCGATTCATTAGTGTTCGAGTAATCTTGGTCACCGACTTCAGAAATGCCATTTTGAGAAAAACGCGTTTAAAGTTTCAATTAGCCGGTCGTTTACACAACGGATTCTTCTCTTTCAACGCTCATATCTCAGTCAATTTTGTTCGGATCGACTTGAAATTTTCAGGATATATTCTCAGATACTTATACTTCAAAAAAATGCAATAAAAAAAAATCGATTTTTTCAAAATCGCAAGTGGGGGTAACTCCTTAAAACGTCGTAGAAGCCAGAACTCTTCTCGAATACATCAAATAATAGTGAAACTACAATAACCCATACAGAACACACCTAAAACTCACGCTTATCTCTTAGCAGATCACACTTGTGTAGTTGGGATGCTGATAAAAATTGTTAGTAATTATTTTAAAATAGCTAGATCCAGAACACTTCCCGAATACATCGAACAACACCAAAACCACACTGTTCGACACGGAAAGCACCCAGACGCCTATCAATCAGCAGATCACACTTTTATAGTTGGGATGCTGATAAGAATGGTTAATAATTATTCAAAAATAGCTAGAAGTTTGAGAACTGGTCTCGAATACATGAAACAACACTAAAACTATTATATTTGACACGGACCCCACATACAACTCACGGCTCTGGCATTTTTTCTTTCTCGCTGAAATCGATTGAGCAGGCTCTTGTTAAATTCAAAATCGTATCGTGGTCACAAATTTCGTGATCCCAACTTCCCAAAATGGGCAATTTGTAATCAGCGGATGATTTTGCATCGACCAGGGTGTTGGCAACTCGATCACACTTGTATAGTTGGGATGCTGATGAAATTTGTTAATAATATGAAAATGGCTAGAGGCCAGAACTCTTCTCGGATACATCAAACAATGCTAAAGTATAATATTCCATCCATGACGCACCTAGAACTTACGCCTATCCATGAGCTGATCACACTCGTCTAGTTGGGATGCTGATAACAATTGATTCCAATCATTAAAAAATAGCTAGAAGTCAGAACTCTTCTTGAATACATCAAGCAATACTAACACTATAATGTCCCACATTAAGGGAGACTTTGTCCTTGGAGTGCCATATTTCAGGTGTTTACATTTTTTTTTTTTTTAAGGTAACGAGTAAAGCTTTTTGAGTGCGGTTTTTTTCTTGCTTTTATTCATGATATACAGAACGTTAAGAAAAATTTTTTTTGGAAAAAACCAAAATGGCGGCCGTTGCAGGTCCGCGAAAACAGGTCCTCAAATCGCGGGAGGTAAACGGCTGACATCACTGCCCCCTCTTTGTTGATCTGAAACACAAATTCAAAGCATATTATCAATCTGTGACCCTTTGGTCATGGAATGACGGATGGGTTTTTCGTTTAGTATAAATTTCGGAAAATGGCGGCAATTTAAAAAAAATCGAATTTTCGCGTTTTTTTTTCGCATAAACAGATAAATAATAAATGCAAAAATGTATCTATCAAAAAAACGATCCGTCATTCTGTGAAGACATATTTTCTGAGTATGCTCTCCAAATTTCAGGTCGATATGTTAATTACAGCGGTCAGGAGAATGTCAGCCATTTTTAAAAACGTGTTTTCGAGAAAAACGCGTTTAAAGTTTTGTAATGTGTTTACACAAATGTGTTTATAATTACCGCTAATCGGCAATGCCTGGTCCATAGAGGCATCCCTCCTCTTCTTCTAGCTGCTCATGTTGAACCCAAATTGATTTTTTGAAAATTTCAAGGACAAAGTCTCCCTTAAACGCAACTAGAACTCACGTCTATCGATCAGCAGATCACACCTTTATAGTTGAGATGCACTCTTCCTCTTTATACCTTTATAGAAGTCAGAACTCTTCTCAAATATATCGAAGAGTACTGGAACTATATTGTACCAAACAGAGAACACCTAGAACTCACGCCTATTCATCAGCACACTGAGAAAAAAATCATTGATCCAATATCATTGGTGTTATTGAATGAAATTTTGTTGATTCAATTGTAAAATTGTTGGTGTTAATAATCGGATTCATTAGTCCAAACAAAACGCTACTGACTTTAATAACATGATAAAATTAAAAGTTTTTTTTTCATTCAAAAGATATATTGTTAGCCGAGAACAATATATTATTGAAACTATCTAAAAAATTATCGCGAACAAATTATATAGTTTTGAATGCATTTTCTGCAACGAACAAAAAAAAGCGTTTCAATTCATAACATGAATATTGTTGATTCGAGTACACAAGGAAAATTGAATTTCGCTCGTTTGATTCAGATAAAATGTCTATTAAGTAAATATGTTACTTTATTTTTTCGCGATATCCGATATTGATTTCCGAGTACATTATTCGTTAAAATATTAATATTTTATTTTGGTTGGAAAATATGAAGCAAATGTCTAAATTGGTTAAAAAATTATGCGAAAATAAAATTTGTTTCTTGCGCATTTGGTTTAAAACATTCAACCAAATCATGGGAGAGCGTCACCGAAATTATAGGTGCGAAGAAACCCGTAGTTCTCGGAGTAACCGCTAGAAGCCGCACGCGCGCTGGTTTCTCGTAAGCGTAGCGCGAACCAAAAATCGACTTAAACGCCGAAGAAACTCTAAAGAGTCTCGCTCCTTGGCCTGTGGCTAAGATCAAAATATACTGTCTGTTCTTATCAGTTGAATATCTGATATTCTCTCCATGGATATCTGATATTCTCTTCACTAATATCGTTGATGACCATTTTAATGCTCACTTTATATTTAAGACTTAAAACTAATTCAAAAACTTACGTCCCATGGCATATTCGTTTCGATGCAGTAAATAAATAATGAATTCTATTGATTATATTTTTGTACGAAATAAAAAATGTTGTAGCAACCACTTAATTATTTCATCCATACATCTACGGATTGTATATAGAATGATCTCAATAGAATATAATTTTTTTTGAAGGATAACGTATTCAGAGAAAAAAAGAGCTTTTTAAAATAAAATAATATGTTATTTAGATCAATCACATTTTCCAATATTTTATAGTATTGTAACAATCTCATATATCGGTAGCACTCCGCAGCAGCCCATTTATTTAGATCAACCAATATATTTTTTTTATTCAATTTTTTTTTTCTCATTGCAGATCGCACTTATACAGTTCAGCTGCTGATAACCGTTGTCAATAATTATTTGCCAATAGCTATAAGGCACAACTTTTCTCGACTACATAACAAATACTAATACTATAATACCCCACACAGAGAGCACTTAGAACTCACGCCTATCCATCGGCAAATTACACTTGTATAGGTGGGATGCTGATTCATTGATGCCAACTTCATCGGCACCGTGATACATACGATGTTTTTCACCTTTCACACCCTCCTGACGACAAATTTTGATCCGGCAGCCTGAAGACTGATCAGGCCGCTATCAAGCTGCGGTCCGTAATACCGTAGTGCGGCACTACTGATCAGTGCCGGATGTCCCCCGAACCAGTGGCACCTTAGTACGGGCGCGAGGGGACACCCTAAACAGGCCGAAGTACGGTAGCCTGTATGTCGCCGTAATATGGCGTTCATAGACGTAGTTGGCGAATCAAGATTTTGAGGTTAGGTTTCACGATATTTCATAGGCATTTGCAAGCGGAACGTGCAATGAATAACTTAAAATTAAAAATTTGTAAACAAACAAAGCTTTCGTTGCGTCGCAAAGTTTCAATCTTCAGCACCATTGTAGGAAAAAATCGCGAAAATCGATCGTTCGACTTTGAAATTCTGCGAAAAATCCAAAAGTAATCGTAGTTCGTAAACAGTGGTTTTCCAAATCAAAGCCGAAAATAAATGAGCGGCAATTCAGTGAATACACTTTTTGGCCGCACTGTGAACAAAAATTGGATGTGAAATATTTTCGTTACAAATCCATTTCGATGTATTTTTACCGCCCGAATACGAATTCACCATTCGGCTGCCCCGAAGCCGTCCATGTTCAAAAATCATCGAAGATGTACGGAATAGGGGGTACCCCCCTTCGAGCTGTCGGAGTTACGTCGACGATCGAAATTCACGAAGTGGGCAATAAGAATAGAGAGAGCGAAAACACATTGTTCTTACGCGTGGTTTTTTTTTTTCTTCTCATTCCTCCCAGGTGGACTTGCCGACTCCGAGGACGTTCAGAGAGAAACGAACAAATTATTGGCGGATTACAAATTTAAGATGCAAAAAGCTGAACAAGACATGTCCACGTTGCAGGCGACCGTTGCTAGGCTAGAAAGTCAAGTTATACGTTACAAATCCGCGGCCGAAGCGTCGGAAAAGGCGGAAGATGAACTCAAAGTTGAGAAGAGGAAATTACAAAGAGAAGTATGCTTATTCATTTTTTTTTCGTGTGTTAAATTTAACTTTTTTTAAAATCAATTAAAAAATATATTAAAGTTCAAAAAATTCAATTCGCAAATAAATTTAAAAAAATTAAATCCAAATAACAATTTCAAAATTCACTTATAGAATACATTTTTTTCGGGTAAGAGTGTTGGGACGACAAGGTCGGGATTTTACATATAAGTAATACATAGTCCGCCAAGTTTGCTTTTCTTTTATAATTGAAAAATATCGATAAACAATAAAGTTATTATTAAAACAAAGTGTAGCCGTTCCTGCATGGCAAGTGGCGTGATCTAAAATGAAAAGTTACAAAATGTACTTTTAATCGCTTATTAACAAATGGATAAACATGAAAAAAATCATCCGGCCGTACGATAGAAAATGTTATAAACTATGCTCTGCCGAATTCAAAGCGAATCAGATCTTGAGATACGACTTGCACACCGTTTGGTAAAACAGTTTCGAGAAAACCGCAAAAAAAAGGGCTAATCGCAGTGGGCGATCTTCACAAGTGTCATAATTCCGTCAATTTTTGGAATTCTCACAAAATCTTTATTGCAAATGAAATTTCATGATGAAATTCGCCAGTTGCTGTAAACTGTAAAGTCGGTACGTTGAGTATACTTGGTCGTGAAACGTTAGGCCATGCAAAGTAATTATTTAAGGCTGCCACTCGAGATAAGCTATCGTGTTCTTCGCGTAATCTGACCACAAGCAGGCGAATTTTATACCTCGGGCAGTCGAGATAACGCGAAATCATTGCTGATACGGCCGAGTGTTAAACAGCCCTGTTTCTTTTCCGCAAAACAATCGTATTCGCGATACACTCGGGACTTGAGTTTGAAAAATCTGCCGAGGTATTCATTATTGCTTCCACATGGTCGAGGCAAATAAGATTCTAAAGGGGGTAAAATGATGTCTCGGAAAATATGAAAGTTGAATGTTCCAGGTTGGTTAAGGAGGGTGGAGCCTCAGCCACCATCCAGGATTATTTTTTTTTAATACGTGTTATTGTCTAGACTACTGAGACTATGAATTTTTTAAAATGTTTCACTCCCAAACACAAGAGATAAAAAATAGTTTACTATATGTAATTTTCCATGCGGTTAGATGGGCGAGTCGTTCACACTACGGGTGTTGACATTTTTGGCTATTTAGCACCAAGATAAACCATTTCTTACAGCGGATTAACGCAAACTAAAGCTTTGTAAACAGTTCGGGAAAAACCTCTTCTTGCCCATCGGAAACCATATATCAGGAGTTGGCGAGCAAAACCGGCCTTGTCTATACAACGTTACATTTTTAACTTTGATTTTTGGTGTTTTTAAGGGAAGGGTAGGGGTTACAGCGTGAAAAAATACTTTTTTGCGAATTTTCTTCATCTATATAGATAGAGTAAATTTGTTGAAACCTTTTGTACCTTGTTAATTTTCATTTCAAGGACGTTCCGTGAAATTTTTACGCGAAAATATCCACAAACAAGCCGGTGACAAAGTTTTTCCAACACCGCCTTTGGGAAGACACGATTTGCGGTGGTCACTGTATCTCAGCTAGAAATTATCTGAAATCAAGTACCATTAAAATTTAGTCAAAGTATCATCAAATCCTCTCCCCAACGGTCATCGATAATTTTTTTTTTTCATTTCTAAATTTTT